>PVKU01000615.1:0-213338 GCA_004027475.1 Anoura caudifer
AAAAAAAAAAAAAAAAAAAAAAGAGAGGCTTAGTAACCTCCGGGACATCTTTAAATGTCCCAACATCCGAATGATAGGGGTACCAGAAGGGGAAGAGGAAGAGCAACAAGTGGAAAACTTATTTGAACAAATAATAAAGGAGAACTTCCCCAATCTGCCAAAGGAATAGACTTCCAGGAAGGCCAGGAAGCTCAGAGAGTCCCAAAGAAGGTGGACCCAAGGAGGAACAAACCAAGGCACATCATCATTACATTAGCCAAGATTAAAATGAAGGAGAGAATTCTTGAAGCAGCAAGGGATAAGGGGACAGTCACCTACAAAGGAGTTCCCATCAGACTGTCAGCAGATTTCTCAAAAGAGACCTTGCAGGCAAGAAGGGGCTGGAAAGAGGTATTCCAAGTCATGAAAGGCAAGGACCTACACCCAAGATTGCTCAATCCAGCGAAGCTGTCATTTAGAATGGAAGGGAAGATAAAGTGCTTCTCAGATAAGGTCAAGGTAAAGGAGTTCATCATCACCAAGCCCTTATTATATGAAATGTTAAAGGGACTTATCTAAGAAAAAGAAGATAAAAAGCGTGTATAGTAAAAAGACAGCCAACTCACAGACATTAACAACCACACCTAAAACAAAAGCAAAGTAAGCAAACAGCTAGAACAGGAACAGAAACACAGGAATGGAGATCACATGGAGGGTTAGCAACAGGGGAGTGGGAGGAGGAGAGAGGGGGAAAAGGTACAGAGAATAAGTAGCACAGATGGTGGGTAGAAAATAGACAGGGGGAGGGCAAGAATAGTGTGGGAAAAGTAGAGGCTAAAGAACTTATGACACATGAACATGAACTAAAGGGGGGGATGTGGGTGGGAGGGGGTGTGCAGGGTAGAGGGGAATGATGGGGGAGAAATGGGACAACTGTAATAGCATAATCAATAAAATATAATTTAAAAAAAGATTTGGGGCATATTGTTATGCAACCACAGATAAATAATGCCCATTCAATGTGGTGATATTTTTTCAAGGTTTTTTGTAAAATCATGAAAGAGATTGATCAAGAAAGTAATTTTGGAAGGTCAACCAAAATGGTGACATAAGAGGCTCCTGAGCTCCCTTCCTCCTACAAATGTACCAAAGGTACAACACAGAGAGCAATTTCTTCTGAAAAAAACTTCAGAAACAAACTGTACAAATCCTACACATTGAACGAAAATATCTACATCAAAATGGGTAGGAAAGGCTGAGTTGCACTCTCACCATAAGCCCCACTCCCCAGCACAGAGCAATATAGCCAGGAGGGAACCCCCAACTCCCAGCTTCTCAATGAGGAGTGTAGGTTTTTACCTTGTATATAGTGAAATAAGGACAACCAGGGGAATGTCAGGTCTCAATATATCTACCAGTTTGACTTTTTATCAATCATCTTTTATGTGAAGCAATTGATTCTTTTTCCATCTTGCATCTTTTGTCACCCACTTTCTCCTTTGTAAAGAAAACAGGGTCTATGGCAAGAAAATTAACGCTGACAAAGGAAGTCAGATCCAGAGGGTAGGCAAGGAGGTTTTAACTTTGCATAGAGTTATAGACAAAAGCATTGGTCTCATGAGAGTCAAATTTGGGCATTAACTTCATGGTCAGATTAAGAGACTCAAGGCACCATGGCAGGCTCACAAGACCTCAAGAGAAAGCAAACATGATTTCTCAAGGCATACCATTGCCTCTCTGACCACCTTAAATTTTTCTTTCAAATATTATCCCAATGCAAAAATCAATTTTCCTTTCCCCCAAAATAAAGGACTGCAAACTACAGACATTCTACTCTACCCCCATTATAATATGCAAGCCCACATCCTCCCTAGCTGCTAATATGATTCCCCACTTTCCAGCTAAAGTGAAACATGTTACTGAAGCAGTTTCAGGCTGTACAGTAGGCAATTTTGGGGCTTCAGTCCTCACCTCCCCAGACCAGAGGAGGCTTTGAAAGAGAGTTGGAGACCTCCCTCTGAGGTGGCCCCACACACCTCAGCTGGTCTGGTACTGCTTAAACATTCACGGGGGTGGGGGGCGTGAAACAGCCAAACAAAGCTAGTAAGTTCTTACCTGTCGCCTTTGCTAATTAGAGACTTCAGCTTCTGGCTTGACATGTGAAAAGGGATTAGAAAGAAATGGGAGTGGGGAAGAAAAGATGAAAGTGAATATGGAGAAAGACAGCTCAACCCATAATGTGGCAAAGGGAAATGCCTGATAACAGGGAAAACAGGGTTTTGTTAGAAGGCTTTCCCACCCCTGCCCTCAGGTTTTCATTGTCCTTTTGAGTCATCCTCTACTATGCAGGAAGAGCCACTATAAAAGAAAAAGGAGACTCCATGTCTTGCAGTTCCAGACAAACTCCTCCCATATAACTTCAAAGGCTGGGAAATGGCAGGCAACTTTCAGAGAAAGTAAAAACTACGCTGGTTTCTTCCCTCCTTATCTATCTGCACACCATTTAAGATCAACCTCCCTTCTAGGTTCAGAGAATTCATGGCAATTAAGGGTAGAGCCTGAAGACCTATGAATTTTCAAATACCTCTGGTTTCAGATCCATATCTACTGCCTTAGGGGTAAGGTGAACAGACATACAGGTAACCTATAAACCTCTCCCACTTCACCCTCCCCTACACCACAACTACCACCCAGGAAATTTTTCATGGAAGTTGGCATGAGCATTCAGTTAACAACCATCAGAAACTTGGAGGAGCCTTCATGGTTCCCCTGTCTGCCCCCAAAATATCTGTCTCTTGGCTTAGATGGACTGTGCACCAGGTTTTCCACTGTGAAGGCTATATTTTATCATTTGTAATAATGAATAACCCTTGGTGAGATTCTTTGGATATATGTAAATACCCTGTTCCCCATCAAACTTTACCCCACTACTTTCAGCACCTATCAATGGTTCTTGTCTGAATCAATGATTACTATGATGGTTGCAAAATAGTGACTTTTCTAACTATGTGAATTCTTCTAAAACCAATGTTGTATGGCTTCTGATATGATGCTCTGAGAAGGATACAGCATCACTTCTGTAATATTACTGTAATATAAAGAAATAGCAGGTACAGTGGCCAACTTCCTCCTTAGCCACATAATTCCATGCTTTGGACTTCCTACCTCCATCCAGTCTGACAATGACCCAGCCTTCATCTCTCAAATCGTCCAGCAAGTCTCTACATCCCTGGGCATTAATTGGAAACTCCACATCCCGTACCATCCTTAGTCGTCCGGTAAGGTAGAGCGTGCCAACAGAATCCTAAAACACACTTGACCAAACTCACTCTTGAAACCAGGACCTCCTGGCCCTCTTTACTCCCTCTAGTCCTCACTAGAGTTCAGGCAGCCCCGCGTGAACCAACAGGGCTCAGCCCTTTAGAGCTCCTGTGTGACCGCCCTTTCTTAATCAACAACAACCTACTGGTTCTTACTCCTCCTCTGGCCTCCTATTTACCTTATCTCTCCCTGCTTGGGCATCTCCTCCGGGAACACACTAACCGAGTCCTCCCACCCATCCGGGGAAGCCCCAACATGGGCCCAACAACTCCCCTCCAGCCTGGGGACCAAGTCTTACTGAAAGAACTCAGGCCCGAACCACTTCAACCAAAGTGGACAGGACCACATACTGTAATTCTCACCACCCCCACGGCAGCAAAATTACTCAGCCAGCCATCGTGGATCCACCTCTCTCGCCTTAAATTACCCCCTACTTCAGATAAGTGGTCAGCTCAGCTTATAGGCAATACCCGGGTTCGTTTTACCTGACAGCCTAACCCTCCAGATGAAAATCCTACAGATACTCTGCCTTCTCCTCTTGTCCCCACCATGTCTAGCCGGGGCCTCTAGACATAGGGAACATCACCAACTGCTTTCTATGTGCCTTTCTTGATCACTCTCCTGTCACGGCCGTTCCAATACCTGCTTCTCTCAACACCACTACCTCACCTATACCATTTTCTCTTAAAGATGTTCCTCTCTTCCAGAATCAAATGGATGCCCCGCAGGTATGCTATACTACTGGCAGCTCCTCCTGTAACCAGACGGTGGCCATAACCGGGACAACCACCATGTACCTTCAGGTACATTCTTTTGGTGCAATGGGACCCTGCTAAGGACCATCAACTCCTCTACAATCTCCCCATGTTTACCGGTGGTGCTGACCCCTCAGCTAATGCACTGTGGGGAAGGAGAACTCAGGGATAAGCTAACCCAAAGGTTAGAAAAACGAGCTGTCTTCCTGCCCGTATTAGTAGGCCTGACCTTCACCACAACTCTAGCAGCGGCAGGAATAGGCAGTGCTGGACTCGCTCATAGTCTCCAGGCCAACGACCTGTTGCAGGCTGAGCTAGAACAGGCCCTTGATGCCTCAGCTACGTCCCTAGGCTCCCTACAAAGGCAGATAACCTCGGTTGCCCAAGTCACCCTTCAGAATCGCAGAGCACTAGACCTGCTTACAGCAGAAAAAGGGGGAACATGTCTCCTTTTGCAAGAACAGTGCTGCTTTAAATAAATGAAAGTGGCCTAGTAGAAGAAGATATCAATACTCTTCATAACCTCAGAAATAAATTGCATACAGACACTATGGCTCTCGAGGCGATGACCCCATGGTGGCGTTCCTTCCTCTTCACCACCCTGTCTCCCATCATAGGCCCCATCATAATTATCTGTGTAATACTAATGTTTGGCCCTTGTTTCCTGAAATTTCTCCAGGCACGAATTCGCGAAGCCTCCCGAATTACTTTTAACCAGATGTTACTGCAGAACTACTCACCCCTTCCTGACCGAACATCCCGCCTCTGACTCCCCCCTTCCCCCTTCTACACCCCTGTCTCAGCAGGAAGTAACCAGATCAAAAACCAGCGCCCCATCCTATTAAAGAGGTCAGAATGTTAGATCGGGAGTGGTGAGATAAGATGGCAACCAGGGGCTGAAGCCCGCAAAAAACTGGCTGACGTCAGATGAAGATGGCTGGAGCGGCGGGAAAAAACATGTCAACTCGCACCTAAAGAGGACTGACCAATGATATGTTGACCAAATGTATAAAATTCTTTCCCCTCTTAGGCTTGGGCGCAACTTCCTCAGCCCCCAACCTGAGGACTGGAGAACCTCGCCCAGGTGCGCAACCCCCCAGTAAAGCTCTGTATTGCCCCACTTTGTGGCTGATTGGCATTATTTCCTCGGCGGAATACTAATGACCTTACACCAGCCACCACCTTTTTTGCTGCAAACCCTCTCTGCTCTGCCTCCTGACTCTGCCCCTTCCTACCTGTGTGGATGAATGTGTCTATTTTAACTCCTTGGATGTCGGAGTTCCATACAGTTCAATTTTTTGACAGTACTGGTTGTTTGTTTTTGTTTGTTTCTAAATTTTTGTTGTCCTTGTTTTGGTTGTGCGAGGAGGCACAGTGTGTCTACCTATGCCTCCATCTTGGCCAGAAGTTCCCCCAATGTATAATCTTAAAATAATCATGGAAAATATCAGCAAACTCAAACTGAAGAACATTCTAAAATGTAATTGGCTTGAACTCTTCAGAAGTGACAATGTCTTGAAAGAAGAAGAAAGTCTAAGGAACTTCTCCAGGATAAGGGACACTGAAGGTGGAATGTTTTGTATAATAGTGTGTATATATATGTTATATATACTTTTTATGACCATATATAGTAATAACATAGTAATAGTATGTATGACCATATATGTATATATCATATATAATATACATTATTATATATTAGTATTTATATATACTTACCTTTACACTTATTCTTTTTGTGCAGTCTCAGAGGAAGATGTGCTCTTCTTTTTAAAAGTTGAACATTATACTGGGGCTGCACATCACATCTCCTCCCATCTTCTCTAGGTTCTTAATCCATTATCCTACTCTTTGTGCCTTCTAATATCAAATTGCATTGGCTCCTTCCACACTGAGACTTTACCTATCCCATGAGATAATCTACATCCACTCAACTACCCCTAACCTTTCTTCATTCCCTTCACTTGCAGATTCCTCCAAGCAGTCAAAACTGAGTACCTATTTCCTCAATTTCCTCACTATGAATTCACTCACACATGGAATCCCTGTCCCTCATTAGTTACATCCAATTTGCCAGCAATCCTGTCCATTTATTATAGAGTAGAGCCAAGTAGATATAGAATACAACAAATCTTCACTACCTCCACTGTCCCTATCTCAAACCACCACCTCCTTCCCTTTATCACTGCCACAGCATGCTAACTGATCTGCCTGCCTTCACTCTTGCCTCTCTTCAAACCATTCTGCACAGAACAACAAAAGTGACTTTTTAAAATGTAGTTCAGTTAGGCCATATCTGTTTAAAACTATTGAATTGGTCTTTCTTTTTCTTTTTTTAAATAATTTCATTTTTATTGTATTTTTCTATTACCCTTTAGCCCCCTTGCACCCCTTTACCTGCTGCCACAATCACCACTTTGCTGTCTATGTCCATGAGTCCCTTTTCCTTTTTGCTTGATCTCTCCACCTCTTCCCTCCCCCTCCTCTTTTTTAAAAATTTCTTCCCAGTTTATTGAATTTATTGGGGTGACACCGGTTAACAAAATTATACAGGTTTCAGATGCACAATTCTACAAAGCATCATCTGTGCAGTGTACTGTGTGTTCACCACCCCAAGTCAAGTCTCTTTCCATCACCATTTATCCCCCCACACCCTACTCCTCCTCCCTCCACTGCCTGACAATCACCACACTGTTGCTTGTGTCCATGATTTCTTTCTAATTTTTTTCATTTTTGTTCAATCCCTCCACACCTCTGCCAAGCCACCTCACCCACTGACAGCTGTCAGCAGGCTCTCTATTTATGAGTCTGTCACTGTTTTGCTTATTAGTTCATTTTGTTCATTAGATTCCATATATAACTGTGATCATATAGACTCATCTTTCACTGACTGGCTTATTTCACTTAGCATAATGTCCTCCAGGTCCATTCATGCTGTCACAAAGGGTAAAATTTCCTTCTTTTTTACAGTCAAGTAGTATTTCTTAGTGTAAACGTACCACGGCTTTTTTGTTGTTGTTGTTGTTACATAAATTGACCCATTTATTATTGGCTAGCAATGTTTCAAATTGTGGAGCTTCTACTGGCCTTTCAATTCCTTCAGTCTTCTGATTGCAGACTTTACTGTGACAGCAGAAGTGGTGTTGTAGGTCCAGGCACCACCAGCAACCGTTTTCATGCAGAAGCCACAGTGTCAGATCCCCACCACTCACCTCTTCATCTTGGTTTTGCCACAGAAGGAGCAAGTGTACTTGGCATGCTGGCTGATCTCAATCTTCTTCACCATTTTTCTGAGGGTGCTGTATTTACCAATGATTCCAACTTTCTTGGTGTGTTTAGCCATTTTGTCACAAAGGGGGTCAGATTTATCACAGCTTTTTTATTCATTCATCTACTAATGGACACTTGAGCTGCTTCCAAATCTTGGCTATTGTAATTATCTCTGCAATGAACATAGGGGTGCATATATTTTTTCAAATAAATGTTTCCAGTTCCTTTGAATATATTCCCAGAAGTGGGATCCTGGGTCAAAAGGCAGTTCCATTTTTATTTTTTTGAATAAACTCCATACTGCTTTCCACAGTGACTGTACCAGTCTGCATTTCCACCAACAGTGCACTAGGGTTCCCCTTTCTCCAGCACTTGTTGTTTGTTGATTTATTAATGATAGCCATTCTGACAGGTGTGAGATAGTATCTCATTGTGGTTTTAATTTGCATTTTTCTGATGATTAGTGATATTGAGCACCTTTTCCTATGTCTATTGGCCATCTGTATGTCCTCTTTGGAGAAGTGTCTATTAAGATCTTTTGCTTATTTTTTAATTGGACTGTTTGTGTTTTTGCTGTTGAGTTTTATAGGGTCTTTATAAATTTTGGATATTAACCCCATTTTATATGTATTGGTAAATATGTTCTCCCATTTAGACCATTGTGTTTTCATTTTGTTGATGGCTTCCTTTGCAGGGCAAAAATTTTATTATTTTTTATATATTTAGTTTTTTAATCCTTGCTTGAGGATATGTTTATTGATTTGAGAGAGAGAGAATGGGAGAGAGAGAGAAACATCAATCAGCTGCCTCTTGTATGCACTCCAACCAAGGATCAAACCCACAACCTAGGTATATGCACTGCCCAGGAACTGAACCCACAACCCTTTGGTGTACAGCAGGGGTCCCCAACCTCCGGGCCTTGGGACCAGCACCAGTCCATGGCCTGTAAGGAACTGGGCTACACAGCAGGAGGTGAGCCAACAAGCCAGCAAAGCTTTGCTGGCACTACTGTCTGAGCTCTACCTCCTGTCTCCTCCCATCCCCTGTCCATGGAAAAATTGTCTTCTATGAAACTGGTCCCTAGTGCCAAAAAGGCTGGGGACTGCTGGTGTACAGGACGATGCTCCAACCAACTGAGCCACTCTGCCAGGGCACAAAAACTTTTTAGTTTGATACAGTCCCATTTAATTATTTTTCTTTTGTTTCCCTTGCCTGAGGAGATTATCAGAAAAAAATATTGCTATGAGAAATAGCCAAGATTTTATCGCCTATATTTTCCTCTAGGATTTTTAGGGTTTTAAGTCTAATAGTTCAGTTTTTAATCCATTGTAATTTTATCCCACTGTATGATGTAAGAAGGTGGTTTAGTTTCATTTTTTCATATATCTGTCCAGTATTCCCAACTTCATTTGTTGAATAGACTATCTGTACCCCATTGTAGTTTTTTGCCTCCTTTGTCAAATATTAATTGACTATAAATGCATGGGTTTATTTCTGAGCTCTTTTTTTCTATTCCATTGATCTATATGTCTGTTTTTATGTTAGCACCATGCTGTTTTAATTGCTATGGCTTTGTAGTACAGTTTGATATCAGGTAGCATGATTCCTCTAACTTTGTTCTTCTTTCTCAAGAGTACTGAGGTTATTGGGGTCTTCTGTGGTTCCATGTAATTTTTTAAAATATTTGTTCTAGTTCTATGAAATATGCCATTGGTATCTTGATAGGAATTGCATTAAATCTATATATTACTTTGGGTAATATGGAAATTTTAAAGAACGTAACTCTTCCTATCCATGAAGACATTATGTGCTTCCATTTATTTATATCTTCTTTAATTTCTTTCTTCAGTGTCTTATAATTTTTCTAGTACAGGTCTTTTACATCCTTGGTTAAATTTATTCCTGGGTATTTCATGCTTTTTGAACCAATTATTAATGGGATTGTTTTTCTTAGTCTCCCTTTCTGATAGCTCATTATGGTTATATAAAAATGCAACATATTTCTGGATATTTCTTTTGTATTTGGCTGCTTTACTGAATTCATTGATCAATTCTAATAGTTTTTTGGTAAAATCTTTTGGGTTCTCTACATATATTATCATATCATCTGCAAATTATGACAGATTTATGTCATCCTTTCCAATTTGGTTGCCTCTTATTTCATCTTGTTATCTTATTACTGTAGCTAGGACTTCCAGTAGTATATTGAATAACAGTGGTGAAAGCAGACATCTCTGTCTTATTCCTGACTTTAAGAGAAACACTTGTAGTTTCTTGTAGTTTCTGCCCATTGAGTATGATGCTGGCTGTGGGTTTGTAATATATGGGCCTCTTTACATTGAGGTATGTTCCCTATATTCCCACTTTGCTAAGAATTTATCATAAAGGGGTGCTGACTTTTACCAAATGCTTTCCCTGCATTTTTAGATATGATCATGTAGTGTTTATCCTCCTTTTTGTGTGTGATGTTTCACATTTATGGATTTGTGAGTATTGTACCAATCTTGTATCCTTGGAATAAATCCCACTTGATCATAGCTTATGGTTGTTTTAGTGTATTGCTGGCTGTGGTTTATTAATATTTCAAAGAGAGTTTTAGAATCTGTGTTCTTCAGGGATATTGGCCTATAATTTTCTTTCTCCGTAGTAATCTCAATCTGGTTTTGGAAATAGGATAATGCTGTCCTGATAAAATGAGCTTGAAAGTCTTCCTTCTTCTCAATTTTTTTTGGAATAGGTTGAGAATGATAGGTGTTACTTCTTTGAATGTTTGATAAAATTTATCTGTGAAGCCATGTGGTCCAGGACTTTTGTTTGATAAGAGTTTTTTTATTACTGCTTCAATTTCTCTAGTAGTAATCTGTCTATTCAGATCCTCTGATTCTTTCTGATTCAGTTTTAGAAGATTGTACAATGTGTTTCTAGGAATTTATCCATTTCATCCAGATTGTACAAGTTTTTGGCATATAGTTGTTTATTGTATTTTCTTACAATGCTTTGTATTTCTTTGGTTTCATTTGTTACTTCTCTCTCATTTTTTATTTTATTTATTTGGGTCCTCCTTTTTTTCTTGATGAATCTAGTAAAAGTTTTGTCAATATTGTGTTTCTTTTCCAAGAATCACCTCTTGGTTTCATCAAACTTTTGTATTTTTTTAGGTTCTATTTTGTTTATTTCTGCTCTGGTATTTATTACCTCCTTCTACTCACTCTTTGCTTTTTTTGTTGTTCTTTTTCAAGTTCCATTAAGTGTAAAGTAAGATTGTTTGTTTGAGTTTCTTCTTGTTAATTGACATAAACTTGTAATGCTATGAATTTCCCTCTTAGGACTGCTTTCACTGTGTCCCACAGATTTCAGGTTGTTTTGTTTTTATTTTCATTTGTTTCAAGGTATCTTTTGATTTATTCCTTGATCTTGTTGTTAACCCATTCATTGTTTAATATATTATTAAACAATGTAATATATTATTTAGCCTCCATGTCTGCCTATTGTCCAGCTTTTTTTTACTTGTGATTGATTTCTAGTTTCATTCCATTATGGTCAGAGTAGATGCTTGATGTGATTTAAATCTTCATAAATTTATTGAGAGTTTTTGTGCTGTAACATGTGGTATATCCTAGAAAATGTTCCATGTGCAGTTGAAAAGAATGTATATTCTGATGCTTTGGGGTAAAATGCTATGAAGTGACCAGTTAAATCCATCTGATTCAGCATATCATTTAAGGCTTCAGTTTCCTTATTGGTTTTCTTTCTGTAAGCTCTATCCATTGACACCAATGAGATGTTTAAATCCCCCTACCATGAATGTATTGCTGTCAATCGCTCCTTTTATGTCCATCAAAATTTGCTTTATATATTTATCTGCTTCTATGTTAGATGTATAAGTGTTCAAAAGGTTATATCTTCTTGCTGGATTGCCATGTAGTGTTCTTCTTCATCTCTTACTGCAGCCTTTGTTTTAAAGTCTATTTTGACAGAATAAGTATTGCTACCCCAGGTTTTTTTTTCCTTTTCATTTGCATGAACTTTATCTTTTTCCATCCATTTACTTTTAGTCTGTGTGTATCTTTTGTTCTGAGGTAGGTGTCTAGTAGACAACATGTATATGGGTCCTATTTTTTATACATTCAGCTACACTATGTCTTTTTATTGGAGCAATTAAGCAATATGCTTTTAAAGTGATTATTGATAGGTATATATGTATTACCATTTTATTCTTTTAACTATGTTCCCTTGTTTTCCTCCTCTTCCTCTTCCTCTTCCTCCTCCTCCTCTTCCTCTTTCTTCTCCTTCTCCTGATCCTTGTTATTCTTGTTCAAGCAGGCCCTTTAACATTTCTTGTAATACTGGTTTGGTGGTAACAAACTCCTTTAGCCTTCTCTTATCTGGAAAACTATTTATTTCTCCTTCAATTTTAAATGTTAGCCTTGCTGTGTAAAGTTGTCTTGGTTGTAAGTCTTTGTTTTTCATTACTTTGAATATTTCATGCCAATCTTTTTTGGCCTGAAATGTTTTTGTTGAGAAATCAACGGATAGTCTTATAGGAACTTCCTTGCAGGTAAATAACTGTCTTCCTCTTTTGGTTTTTAAGTTTCTCTCTTTGTCGTTAACCTTTGCCACTTCTGTTACGATGTGTCTTGGTGTGGGTGTTTTTGGGTCCATCTTGTTTGGGACTCTGCACTTCCGGGACTTCTGTGTCTTTTTCCTTCACCAGGTAAGGAAAGTTTTTTGGCCATTATTTCTTCAAACAGGTTCTTGATACCCTGATCTCTCTCTCTTCTCCTTCTGGTACCCCTATGATGCATATGTTATTATTTTTATGTTGTCCCCAAATTC
This sequence comes from Anoura caudifer, assembly GCA_004027475.1. Taxonomy (NCBI): domain Eukaryota; kingdom Metazoa; phylum Chordata; class Mammalia; order Chiroptera; family Phyllostomidae; genus Anoura; species Anoura caudifer. The sequence goes on from PVKU01000615.1 coordinate 12,162, forward strand.
CTTAAATTATCCCCATTTTTAAAAAGACTTTATGTACTTATTTTTAGAGGGAGGCAAAGGGAGGGAGAATGAGAGGGAGAAAAACATCAATGTGCAAGAGAAACAGTGATTGTTTGCCTTTTGGGTGCCCCCATCCAGGGGCCTGCAACCTAGGCATGTGCCCTGACTGGGAACCAAACTGATGAATGTTCAGTTTGCGGGAGGATACTCAACCCACTCAGACACAGCTCAGGGCATATCCTCATTTTTTTAATTAATTTTTTTCTTTTTGCTGCTCTGATTGGCTGGGGTTTTTGCACCTTGTCTTTCAAATCACTGATTTAATCCTCTGCTTTATCCAACCTACTGTTTATTCCTTCTAGTGTATACTTCATTTCAGATAATGTATTCTTCATTTCTGATTGGTCCTTTTTTATGGTTTCTATGCCTTTTTTCATGCTGTTGAGCATTCCTATAGCCGTCACTTTGAACTCTTTATCTGATAAATTGCTTGCTTCCTTTTCATTCAGCTCTTTTTCTGAAGATTTCTTCTGTTCTTTCATTTAAGTCTGTTTCTTTGTCTCCCCACTTTAGCTGCCTCTTTTTATTTGTTTCTGTGTATTAGATAGATCTGCTTTGACTCCCAGTCTTCATGGGGTAGCCAAATGTAGTAGGTATCCTGTGGGATTCAGTGGTGTAGTCTTCTTGATCACCTGAGCTGAGTGCTCCAGGAATGCCCCTTGCATGCATTATGTGTGTTGTAATTGAATCTTGATTGCTCTTGCCCTATTCATGGTGAGATTGACCCTCAGGCTTACTGACTGAGGCTGAACCCCAAACCTGGCATGCAAATTGCTGTGCAGGTGCTGACCACAAGAAGGGGAATTTGCCTCAGCAGTGTTGGATGCCTGCTGAGGTTTCCCTTTGGATATGTCACTTGTAATGCTTATTGGATTTTGCTCTGATGTTGTCTGAAGCTGGCTATTGGCTTCTTGAGAAGGAGTTTGGTTCTGGTCAATTGAAGATGCTGCTGCTTACTGGTCCTCAACAACCTTTTTGGAGCTTCAGGCAATCCTGTTAGTGGCTGCCTCTGCTAGGCCTGGGTATGTGCAAGAAGGAACAAGCTGTGAACTAAAGCTGGCCTTTACCAACACCAGGCCATGGGACAGGTCTGCAAAAGTCCTAAGTCACCCTGACAAGGTCCACCTGTCCCTATTTCTGCCTGTGGACTGCCTTTAGGCTCAGTCACTAAAAGAACCTCTGGCTGTACTCCACAGCAGGGTGTAAGCTCCACAAGATGAGGTGAGAAGGAGTCCAGAGGGTGGGACTATTGTTTTCCCCTAGGCTCATGCTGTAAGGGAAACAGTGATTGGTTGCCTCTTGCACACCCTTAACTGGGAACCAGCCTTGCAATCCAGGCACTATCCCCAACCAGGAATCGAACCAGCAAACCACCCCCACCCTGCAGTACAATGCCCAACTAACTGAGCCATGTCAGCCAGAACTATCTTTTCTTATTTTAAAAGTAATATATGTACATAATTTTTGTACCTAATTTGGAAAACTCAAAAAAGAATAACATTGTAATCTTTTATAATCTTACCACTGACTGTAAACATGTTGGCACATGTGGTAGTTTTAAAACAAATTCAAAAATTCTTTCACATTTGTCCCATCAAGAGGTGGTATCTAGTTTCCCTCCTCTAGAACAGAGGCTAGCTTTAGTGACTTGCTTCTGACAGAATTCAGTGGATATGATTCTGCATGACTTCTGACTCTAGGTCATCACATGAATGTAGTTTCCACCTGGCTTTCTCTTTCCCAGAACACTCATTCCTGGAACATAGCTGTTGTGACATGAGGAAATTCAGGCCACATGGAGAAGCCACATGTAAGTGTTCCACTCAAAGCCCCAGCTCAGTTCCTGACCAGCGACTAGCATCAACTAACAGACAATGTGAATGAGGAAGACTTCAAGATTTCTCCTCCTCTAGCCATTGTCTGACTACAACTGTATGAGAGACTCTGAGCAAGAACCATGTAACTGAGCCCAGTCGATCCTCAGAGTATTGAGAGATAATAATAAATGACTGTCATTTTACATTGTTTGTTACACAGAGATCACTATATTATGCATATAATATCTTGCATATAAATGTTTGAAACATTTAACCAGTCTTTATTGTTAGACATTTATATTACTTTCCAATTTTTCACTATTATAATGCTGCAGTGAATATTCTTGCATCTATGCCTTTTTAGGCAAGTTTATTTAGTCATTTGAATGACAAAAGCAACATAGGTTAACTGAAATAATTCAAATATAATACAAAAATTACATTGATACATTCTTCCACTCCCCCTCCAAAGCCATCCTCCTAATGAAACCACTGATAGGGAACTAGTTATATAAATTATGTTGTATGTATGCCAGGGACTACTTATCCATTCATTAAAAGGAATAAAGCATATTGACTTAGAAGGCTGTCCATGATACACTGGTAAGTAAAAGAGAAGGCTATAGTAACTCAATTTTTTGTGAAAGAAAATAAACCCACACTATGTGTTTATATGTGTAAGTTCTGTATCAGTGGACATTCATGTTGTTGCTATTACAAATAATATTACAGTAAATACCCTTGTCTACTTATATATACATACTGGCACTTTTATTTCTTATAGTTAAAATTATCATAAGTGAGATTTCCTGGTCAATGGGGCATGTGAATTTTTCAGTTTAATAAATACTATTGGAGGATTTCCCAATAAATATGAGAAGTTAAGCACATGTTTGTCCTAAAATGAAAAGGAAATTAGTTTTTAAGGGGTATAAACCTGCAAAAACAAAGAGAAAAGGAATGAAGGAAGCAATAGACAACATATGCCAATATATTTTTTTAAGATTTCATTTATTTATTTTAGAGAGGGGAAGGGAGGGAAACATCAATATGTGGTTGCCTCTGACATGCCCACACCTAGCCCACAACTGAGACATGTACCCTGACTGGGAATAGAACAAGCAACCCCTTGGTTCACAGGTTGACACTCAATCCACTGAGTCACACCAGCCAGGGCACCAATATATTTTTGAAAGACAAAAAGCAGAGGCAAGTTAGCAGAGCTGAAAGAGCTGAAGAGAAGGTGCCTCAGGGTGCATGAGAATTGAGAACAATTCAGATGTAGAATGCCTGGGATGATCAGAAATCAGACACACCAGTGAGTGACCAAAGAAGGCAGGGGTGTGTCAAGAGGCTGAAAACAAGGTTTGGTTGCATATGTGTGAGAAGTGCAGTTAGACCAGGCATGGTTTCATTCTCTCATCCTGCTAAGCTAGGAAAATACCACTTCCCTAATCTGGTGGGAGATGGGAAGTTTATACAAGGAAAATTGATCCACAGAAGCCCCAGACCCAGGTGCCCTGGTAGAGTGAAAGGTAGGTATGGGGTATCATTGAAAAAAGGGGCACTAAATGCAAGCCACAATAGTATCCTTTTCCCTGCCCAGCAGACACCTTCATTCTAAGAATACCAGCAGCCCGGTAAATATTTTCCAGGCAAGAAATTGGCGAATTCATCTTTGAAGAAACTGGAACCACTCTCAGAAAAAAAAGACCTATAGCTAATGCCATTTTGGAGTCCCCAGTGAACTGGCCAGTTCTTAATCATCTTAGAGTGCAGACCAGCAGTTGATAAGCCCTGGCTCTATAGGAATGTCTCCTCTAAGGAAGACAAAGAACAAAACAAACAAATCAGATGAATTAGTGAAATAAAGAAGAAAGTAGGAGAAAATATGTTCTTAGTATACTCAGAGATCTAAGGTTGTAACCACGAAATAAAAACAAGAGGCTATTAAAAGATCAACATTTAGAAAACCAAAGAGAAGTTGTGTAAATATCCTATATTTTTGTATAACACCTTTATAGTTTGGTGTTTTACATGTATATCTCAAATTCTATGGATTTTTTTCTGTATGAAACAAGGTAGGAATCTGAATGTGTTTGTTTACAAATTGACAGCCAGCTGACCCAATATCATTTATTGAATAGTCATACATACATACCTTTTCTCACATTGATTATTTCTGTAGGACAAAGTCTTATAAGTTTACCTAATAGCTTAAAGGGCAGAGACGGAGACAACTGTACTTGAACAGCAATTTTAAAAATGTGAAAAAAAAGAATAGTATAGGAAACACAGAAGCCAAAGAACTTATATGTACAACCCATGGATATGAACTAAAGAGGAGAATGCTGGAGGGTGGGGGTGAAGGGCAGAGGGGAGCTTATGAGGAGAAAAAAAATGGGACAACTGTAGTAGCATAATCAATAAAAATACTTAAAAAAAGAAAAAAAACTTAAATGTCATCAATAGGAAACTAGTTAAACAAAATAGCCTATATTCAACTAAATGGAATGCAGATAGTTTTTAAGAGTTTAATATACAATGACATGGAAAGATGCATTATTAGGTTTCTTAAGCATGTTTCAAAATAGGATATTTATTAATTAGGTATTTATTCAGCATGTACTGTGTACCAGTTATTCTAGACACCAGGAAGAAAATGAAATTTACTTCTAATAACATGTATGCCATAATCTCATTTATGTAAAATTTTAAATGTGTGTATATGTGTGTTTATATTTGTGTAAAGAGAGAGATGTCTGAAAGGGGGCCCACTATAAACCCAGTGGTCATTTTTCTGGGTGGTAAGATTTTAGTTAATTTCCCCTTTATTATTATTTTCTTTTCCATCGTGTTTAAACTTGTAACATTAGGCATATGTTTTATAATTAGAAAAAACAACAAAGTTATATCCAGTTGTGGGAGAAATTCCCCAACACCATCATTCACCCTTTACTCCCAGTTGTTGTCCTTGAAAAATGTCATCTGTAAGAAAGAGCAACTAAGCTACATCAGCCATCAATAGCCCTTCATGAACTTCTTTGTTATCCCTTTGAGGGAGTTGTTGGCCAAGGGAAAAAAATATTCCAAAATGTTAAAGTAGGACACTTGGAGGTGGGGACACAACCACTGCAATGGGTCTGTTAACTACAGTCTTCTGAGGGTAAGTTGGGAAAGGCAACAGCATCTAATTCTAAGGGAAGGAGAAGTTCCATATAATGCCAGAAAGACTGCAGACTTGTCCACCCTTCTTAGCCCCTAAAGCCTCACCTTCACAACATCCTAGGGGGAGCTGTACTCTGTAGCCTGCCCAGAGTCCTCTGACATCCAGAAAAGTCATAGAGAAGAAGATGGTTCTCATGTGTATAAATAATTGTCCTTCTCCTTCTTTTCTCCTCCATACAAATAGACTCATTAGGCTTTTGGCATGCTCCAAAGAGTGAGTGGGAGCCAGCCCTTAGCTGCTGACAATTCCCATTAGCATGCCTTCATTGCAGCTTTTTTATTGCATTGGTCAAATTCCTTTCTCCAAGAACATTTCCCAGCTCACCAACTAAATTATGTATTGAAGAAGAGCATCTGGTAGCTCTTACACTTCTTATTTAGCAGGCTGGGTCCCTGAAAAGGGCAAGGTAGGGTACTCCTTAACTGAGGCTATACTCCCATTCCCTTTACCAGAATCTATCATAAGTTCTGTTGCCTTTAATTAACAAAGAGAAATTCACTTAGAAGTATAGCATAGCAATTAAGGGTTTAGTTTACAGTGCTGGAAGACTGACAGATATGGATATAATAAACATTAATACCAACCAGGAGGAATTAAATGATATGATAAAGCACAACAAAGAGCTAAGAGATTAAGAAAGAAAAGTACCATTCAATTTGATTGGGAGATCATGGCCAACTCCACAGAAAAAGTGGCATAGAAGCTAAAATATGAAGGAGGAGGTGGATTTCAGCACACAGAAATGATGAGAAGGATTAATCCAAGCTGAGAGAACAGCACGAGCAAGGGCATGAAGGCAGAGAAGTAGGTGAAGTGTTGAGTTGAGTGAGTAATCAGCTGTGACTAGAAGAGAGGGCACTGTAGCCCTGGCTCACAATGCTCACTAGATGTTGAATGACATGTAGGATTCCTGGAGAAATGTAATAAGAGATGACATCAGAAGGAAAGTAACAGGGGCCAGACTGTGAGGGCCCTTCAATTCCAGATTAAGGACTAGATTTAATTATTTAGGAATTATCAAGGCAGAGGAGTGACAGGATCTAGCCTCTGATTTACAAAGACAACTCCAGCATTTGTAATGAAGGTAGAGTAAAAACAATGAGACTGATACAGAAGGAAGAGCACTTAAGAGGCTACTTCAGTAGTCTAGGTGACAGATAATAAAGGCCTGGACTAAGGTGTTGACAACGAGGATAAGAAATGGGGATATTAATGTGAGTACCTTCAATAGAAAGGTGATGTCCATAACTGTAGGAATGGATGAGCTTATATAACTAGGACAAAATATAGAATCAAAGAGGGTAAACAAAAATAAATACCTCAGTTGGTTGGGCCTTGTCCCACAAAGTGAAGGGTCACCAGTTCACTTCCCAGTCAGGGCATGTGTCTAAGTTTCAGGTTTGGTCCCCCATCAGGGCACGTACGAGAGACAGCCAATCAACGTTTCTCTCCCTCTCTTTCTGCTTCCCTTCCCCTTTCTCTAAAAAATAAATCAGTAAAATCTTTTAAAGTTATTTTTAAAAATGAACCCCGGGAGAAGACCATGTTAATTAGCTTTATTGTGTTAATCATTTCACAATATAAACATATATCAAATATCTACATTGTATACCTCATATATATACAATTTCTATTTATCAATCACACCTTAATAAAGCTGGGCAGGAATAAACAGGTAGAGTTTTCAAATGAGACTGAAGAATAGCAGAGGAGCAGTAGGAGAACCAGTAGAATACAGTGCTCTGAAAATCAAGGATAGAAAGTCTCTCAATATCTACAATACCCTGGACCTAGCCCTCCTTTGAGCTGCACACCCAAAAAAGCAGGCTGTGATTGTAGCAGCTTTTTTTTTTTAGCAGCCATTCTATAACTTGGGCTCATAGTGAATTTGTTGTCATTTACAACTCCCAAGTTTTAGCTGGAAAAATTATAATCCAGTTATAGCTCTCTGTCCCAGATGTTTGCAGTCATAAATGCAAGATCTATTTTGCTCCTATTTGTCATCATGTTTGTTTTGACTTGTTATTCCAGCCTGTCCAAGAATTTTTACATTTTGACACTCAATATATTAGCTCTTTCTCCCAGCTTTCTGTCATCTGCAATTTGATCAGCTCATTGTCTATCTCTTCATCCATAGCATCGATTAAAATCTTGACTAGAAAAACATCAAACTCTGGCTGGTGTGGCTCAGTGGGTTGAGTGCCAGCCTGTGAACCAAAGGGTCACTGGTTCAATTCCAGTCAGGGCACATGCCTGAAATGCCCAGGGCACAGGCCAGGTCCCCAGTGGGGGGCACACAAGAGGCAAGCACACATTGTTTATCTCCCTCTCTCTCTCCTTCCCTTCCCCTCTCTCTAAAAATAAATAAGTAAAATATTTGCAAAAAACATCAAACTCGAGAAAACAAAAAGGAAAAGGACCAAGTTCAATGTGGCACTAGACACCTCCTTCAGGTGACATAAAATATGATCAACCTTTTGGGGGTTCAAATTATGAATCTTGTACTGTTTAGCACTCAGCCCACATTTCTGCATTCTGTCCACAAAGATGTCACAGAGAAAATTTACTGAAGTCAATATACACCACTACAAGAGTTTTCTTCATTGGGAAGTGTAGTAACCATACCTAGAGAAGAAACTGATACCTATCAGTACACCTGGAATGAAAATGACTCTACAACAAAATTCCAGTTGTCAGTGCAGCCACCTGATGAGACAGGCACCAAACACAAGTTTCAATGCCCTTTTCTGTCATATGTGATCTTCTTGTTGGAATGGGAGTTAAAATATCTGGTCAGAAAATATCCTGTAGTTCTGGCTCAAATGAAACTGCCCAACTACCTCCAAAAGCATGGGTTTCCTAAAGAATAATTGTTATATTTCTTTAAATTATAATGGAAAATTCCAGTATACATGAAAAAAATCTCTAAATTCTACTGTATCCATTAGGATTGTGTTCAGCTGCATGTAATAGGAACCTAGATCCAGTGACTTAAACCAGAAAGGACTTTATTTTCTCATGAAGCCAGAAATATGATGGTGTATACTCCAGGGCAGATAGATCAGTTCCATAACATCTCATGTTACAAGATAGCTGCTAGAACTGTAGATATCACATGTGAATTCCAGGCAGGAAGGAGAAAAGACCAAGTGGGGCAAGCCAGTCAGATTTGTCTGGAAAACAATTGCTTTCCAGAAGACCCATCCTGTAGACTTCCACTGACATCTCATTGGCCATAACTGTATTACTTGATTACCTTTAGCTGCAAAGACTCTCAAGCAATCAAAAATTTTAACTGGGCATATCACAGCCCCAAATGAAGTCAGTGTTTTTTAGTATGGAAGAAATTAAGGATTTAAGAAATTACATATTAAGTAGGCAATTAGCAGTGTTTGCCACTTATATAGAGATCAAAAGATTGTAAAAAGAGATAGAAACTATAAAATGTGTAACAGTCATTTGAGTACATGGCTCATCCTTTTTAGGATGTACTTTCCCTAATGTCAGTGACTGCATCTTCATCTCTCCATTTCACACAGTGGGTAAAGAACATTTATTCTACACTCACTCTATCAGAAAATGTATGGGCACTTTCATATATTTCATCTAAAATACTCTCAAAAACCCTAGGAAGTAGATAATGTTACTCTTCCTATTTATTTTTTAAAGTCCTCTTCTTTTTTTAATCCTCACCCGAGGATATGTTTATTGACATGAGAGAGAAAGAAAGAAAAAACATCGATAGGTTGCCTCCCACATGCACCCTGACCAGGATCAAATCTGCAACCTAGGTATGTGCCCTGACCAGAAATCAAACCCACAACCTTTGGTGTATAGGATGATGCTTCAACCAACTAACTACCCACCAAGGCACTATTCCTACCTAATAAATGATGAAACTAAGGCTCAGAGAGTTGGCATGATTTATCTGCGATCACACCTCTAGCAAGTACTGTAGGTAGAATTTGAACATTCAAATGCTAAAGGCTGTGTTCTTCCACTATCCTAAAGTACCTGATATAAGTAAGCTTGACAATGAATGTTTGTTAAACCAGTTAATCACAATGGTCACACCAAACTCTACCACTGTCATCTACTTTAAAGGATCATATACTTTCAAATTGGGGATACTGTTCACATGGCCTCTTGTAGCCATACGTACAGTGCTCTCCTGTCTACCTCTCTGCCTCACCAGGGGTCTATCTCCAAAACAGTAGAGGCTTTTGCAGCTTAATACAGGCCAACTCCAGGTACCAGACAATTCCTGTAACTATAGTGCAAGACATTGTTTCAAGGACAACAGGCAAAAGCCACTGTTGGGGTGTCCAGCCTCTTGGTATCTCTGGGCCACACTAGAAGAAGAGTTATCTTGGGTCACACATTAAATACACAAACACTGATGAAAACTGGTGAGCAAAAAAAAAGATTTTAAGTAAATTTACAATTTTGTGTTGGGCTGCATTCATAGCCATCCTGGGCCTCATGCAGCCTGTGGGCTGTGGGTTGGACACCCTTGCAAGCAAAGAAAAGAGAGAACAATCTATTGAGGTATGACCAAGGTTGACCATGATGGCTCCTGGGAGGAGTGTCCCAATCATGTCAGCGCAGTGCTAAGTAAAGGTGGGCAGGGGAGAATTCAGGATTGGCGGTCGGGAGACTTATGTCTTAGCTGAGGTTTTATCATTGATGCATTGCATGACCTTGGACAAATCACTGCCCAATTCTCATTGTCAGTGTTTACCATTTGTAGAGTGAGGGGCTTAGGATAAATAAGGTTGCTTTGAGTACTGACATCTGTAGATCTATGAGCTAGAATTAAGAGGATACTGGCCAAAGTCACACGCATGGACAAATGCATGGAAGCATGCACACACACATGCAGTGCTGAATAAGTTCTATCACTTGTGTAAGCACCAGCCATTTACAGAACATATTTTCATAAGGGCCAAATTTAGTATTTTCTCTCTGCTTGCCAAGGCTAAGCCATGTGATCATTTTTCTTGTAATCTACATCCACTCACAAGAAGAATGTTGTTTTTCATGATGTCACCCAAATTATATTCATTAAAGTGAGTGAGACTGGAAGCTGGGTCTGAGGAGTCTGCTTAATTGCATTATTTCAGTATATTAAGTTATCTCGGGTGCTCAAGTCTGACTGTGAAGAGAAGAAAATCTGCCAGTGTTTGGGTTTTATCCACCAGCACTGAGGGTGGTCTTAGAGTTTGCTGAGCAATGAGGTAGATTTTTTTAAATGTTCACATTCTTCTTATTAAGCTTTCAAGCCTATTTTTCCCATTGACTTTATTCCTTAGCAAAGGCTCCAGCACTCACCTGGGCCTAAGTATTCCTGGGTTAACCAGGTGGTGTTCCCCAGTCCCTGGAGGTACACTAGCTTTTCTAACAAATTCCTCATCTTGCTCCCCACCCTTCGAAAGACAAGTGAAGACAGAAAATACTTGAGTGCCATTCATGAAACTTTGTTTCCCACTGGGGAGTTGGCCTCATGGCCCTACACATGAAGAACAGCAGTATGTACACTGCTGATGGTGATCAGTGCAATTTAAGAAGACTGGCTTCTGGTCCAAATTCTGCCACCATGTATGTGGCCTTGAGAAAGCCATTTCTATTATTTTGGCTTTTGAAATTCATCTGTAAAATCACAAGGTTGAACTAGGCAATCTGTAAGAACTCCTCTGGTCCTAATAATCAAGATTTGCCCATATAAATATATCCATGTTAGAATACACTGTCCCAGAAGTTGGGGCTAGAGGTCCAATCAACATCATTTTTAGCACCTGAGGGTCACACAACTGCAAGGGGTACCATTCACATTGTGGGGGACACCACTTCCTGAGGCTCTGAGATCATCTGACATCATGTTTAAGAGAACGTAACAAAGGCATTTTGAGTATGAATCTCAAAATTTTGAGTATGGCATATGTATGTCTCGGGCCAGGCATGATTGTTTAAAGCTTGTTTTCTACTAACCCTTGGCATAGAAATCTCCCACTCCAAATCCTCAGGTTACGTCTTCACTGAGAAATCACTCATCTCTCAATATCTGTCTTGATATCCTTCCAAAACAATGTAGAGCCCATGAGGAGTGGCATCTATGTTCAAAGGAAGTAGAGCTTTCATTATATAAAAGAAACAAAGGGGTTCCATTTGGCTGAAGACAAAACATCTTGGCCTCAATATGATCGGCAGGACATTTTCCTCCCCAGCATTAAAACCCAAGTGCCTAGGGGAGATAGAGGTCACAGAAAGACAATATTTGGATGTTTTAAGCTAAATGAAAGATTCCACAAATTCACAAATTTCCTTGGGCCAAACCAAGACTGCACCTTCTATACCCAGTTAGGGTATGCATCAGCAGGTCATGAGGTATTAACCCAGGGGTATCTTTAGCAGAGGTGGGGAGCTTACACATCTCCCGGTGAAATGAACTGAATGCACTCTATTGAAATATCAAACATGATTATATGTAGGAGAGGACTTGTGTGCACATCTGTATCCATTTACAAGAGTCCCCAAAGAACAAGAGCTCTACTACATGCTTTCCACATGCATATATGGTCTCCAACCCTGCCGACCAGACTAACTGCCCTTTCTAGCCATATTTTTATACCCTTGAGCATTTTCCCTGACTGGACTCAGTTTCTCAGTATGTATGTGCGAGAGCTGGAATGCAATCATAGTTTTCAAACTGTTTTACGGTGCCCTAGGGTTTAGACTCAAGGGCATGGGTTGAGCACATGCGTCAAGGGCTACCTCATGAATGAAAAGGCAAGGAGGCCAAGAGGTAAGACACATAGACCCCACTCTGGAACACACATTTGAACAGAGCTCTTCAGCTTTTATCTGTTTTATTTATTGGGCTTCCATGATAGATTCAATTTGGAAATAAAGGCTCCTACACACACACACACACACACACACACACACACACACACACACACACACACACACAAAGATGGAAAGCTACTGGCCTGCATGCTTACTAAGTGCCTTACAAATACTAATACCCAATAAGTCTATTAGGGAAGAGTGATTAATTGAGAAGGACTATTCTTTTCTTGGGAGACTGGTACTCTGCTGGAAAGAAATACTACACATCACAAGAAGTAGCAAACAATCATCTTTCACTGAGTTATGTAGAGAGATCTTTGGTTAAGTGTTGCTTTCCAGTTGGAGCATGAGGTGAAAACCTTCTGTGCTTTAATTACCTTCCTGTGGGTGAGATTCCAAATCAAAGAAAACTGATTTAGCTTGAAATAAGCAAGGATATATGGGTGGAAGGGCCCCCCTAGGTTTCAGGTAGAGCTCTTTTCAAGAAAGTTAAATGATGACAAGTGTCACCCCCATTTGAACTTTGCAGAGCAATTAGTTAATATGCCTACATTTAGCTAGTTTATGATTTTAAGGAGATTTTTAGATATTTGTTTTAAGAGGGAAAAAGTATACATTTTAGCACCACCTGCTGGTGTTAAGGTGGCTCTGGAAACCAAATGCTGACTACCTACCTTACTTTAAACATCTACATATTCTAGCACTAATTAGTCAAGGTGACCTGCCTGTCTCAGTCATAAGGTCACTTTAAATGATTCACTTATAAAGAAGAAATTCATCATAAAAGACAGGTTCCACAGGTAGGAGCCCAGAGCTATTGAATTCCACCAAAAGTTTGGCAGAGAAGGTAACCACCTGCCTAGTAGAATTTGAGAAGCCCCAGTAGGCATTTCCTATTCCTAATTTCACCATTGCTAATCAACCCTTGTACCATCACAACTGTGTTATTTTAGATCTTAAAGGTTCTTTGGTCTCCTAAAGCTCCATGCAAAAAGAAAGCTCCCTCTAGAAAGAGACGTTGTAAGATGTTAGCAGCTAACACTTCATAAGGAATTAATTAGATGCTCATGGAGAGTCATCCTCAAGAGAGCTATGACTAGGATTTGCTTTGGGTAGTCCCAATTTATACCTATTATCCCGATATGATTATTTAATAGCACCTGCATTTACTCTCAAGTGTGCCCCAGTTTTTTTTCAATTGCATCTCTACTATTGGATGTAAGAAAAACTTAGACATTATAGAAAGGTAAAACTTATTTTTAACTCTTTTTTATTTTTTCCATTACAATTGACAGTCAATATTATATTAGTTTCAGGTGTACAGCATAGTAGTTAGACATTTATATAACTTATGAAGTGGTCCCCCCCAAAAGTCTAATCTCACCTGGCACCATACATAGTTATTACAATATTATTGATGATATTCCCCATGCTGTACTTTACATCCCCATGAGAGGTAAATCATCTTCAGCCATACATCTGTTTTCACATTATACATTTGGGTTTACCAAGTCCAACACTGGCAAAGCTGATTAGTTCTTTTCAGACATTATGCTTATAACTCAGAAGGCTCTTACCAAATGTACAGCATTGCCTATGTGTGGCTTTATGAGCAAACTTTTAGGCAGGTGAGGATTTTTGGATATGACTTATACATAATACTATCATATAATATCTGTTAAATTCAAAAGTTTAGGTACTAATCACTCATTATAAACAGTTTCATAAGTTTAAAGACTACAGTAGAAATGAGGTTTACAATACTACTACTATCAACTTGATTAGATCTGAACACCTACAAAATTACTGCATTTATTTGTTTAACACAAAGTCTGGTCTTTGCTAGACTTTGGTCGCTCCTTAGGGAGTTAGGACCTTTTGAGGTAAAAGCAGCAAAATAACATTTTAAAATATCACTCAATAGGTTTTCCCTTCTTGGTTATTAATGGTGTGAGTCTAAATTAGAGTTTCTCAACCTAAGCAGTATGACATTGTAGCAGGGAGGTAATCCTGTGCATTACAGGATAGTCAGCAGTATCCCTGGCCTCTACCTGCTAGATTGCAATAGCACCAACTCCCAGCTGTGACAATCAAAAGTGTCTCCAGATATGGTCAAATAATGCCTAGACTACAACATCAACACCAGTTGAATACCACTGGCCTAGACTTTCTGTGTTTAACCCTGGATCCCAGACACTATAACTACTTCTTCTGAAGAAGGACAAGTAGTACCTAAAACAAAAGTCATTGCTCAATTTTAAGTTTCTAACGAGGCTTTTGAAAGTACATATGAAGACAAAGATATTGAAATTCAGCGTTTTAAAGAGGAAAAAGAAGGTTATTCTCGGAACTGTAATGGCTGAACTTTTAAATTTCAGGAACCAAACTTGGAGGGCTCTCCATAAAGTAAATCATTGAACTAAGAATGTAAGTTATAACATATGAGAATTTCCCACTTCATAGGAAAAAGAGAAGCCTTCTGAGGCTAGAGAAGGAAAAGATAGGGACAGAGGGAAGGAAAAAAAATGAGGCTTGAATTTCTTGGTTTGCTTCATAGGACCAAAACTCCCACATGGGCTTTCAGGGAGAGAACCCCAGGTAGATTTGAGGGAATAAAAGAACATCTAACACATGAAAATTACAATTAAACTATAGAACAAACATCATTTAGAAACACCTGAAATCAAATTGAATGGAAGGACTACAACTACAGAATTAAAGAAGCAGCCACATCAAGACTGGTAGGAGGGGCAGAGACACAGAATTGGCTAGCTCCACACCCACATATGGTGGATAAAAATTGGGAGGAACATCTCAGTTCAGAGGTACACCCTGAGGAGCAATGCGTCCCAGCCCCATACCACGACCCCCAGCCCAGGACTCCAGTGCCAGGAAGTTACACCCCAAGAACTTCTGGCTGTAAAAACCACCAGGGATTGTGGCTAAATGAGATGGAGGCTTCTGGAGTCCCAGGCAGTTCCTCTTAAAGGACTTGTGCACAGACTTATTCAGACTCATTCCCTCTGAGTTTCAGCATAGGGGGGGGGGGGGCAGCAGCTTGAAAGGAACCAGAGACATACAGGGAGGAACTGAACTGTTTGGCAGACACTATCTGACACTACTATCAGACACTAGATAGCAGACACTACTATTATTCAAGGCAAGACTGGAGGGATGGCTTTCTCCCAGACAGAAGTGCTTGTAGAAACCATTATTTCTTTGCGGAGTCCTCACCCACAGAGACAGCAAGTGGACACCATATGTGAGATTCCATCAAACTGACTTTCACTGTTTACCCCACCCTGATGATTCCCTGAGACCCTGCCCCACCCAACTTTCAGGCCCACCCAAGCTGTCTCCGGTAGCCTTCCCATCCAAATGGCTTGTCTTGGCTCATGCTTCATATATTCCTAAAGTCTCTCAAACAAATAGCATCTGGCCTCAATGAACCCAGTACCTCTTGCTGTGTGGCCCCGACACAGCACTAGCAGCAGCTGGAGTTGCTTCACAGCTTGGCCTCACCTGGACACTTTCAAGCCCAGCACAAGTACCAGCCATCTGCAGATCACTTTGTAACTTATGCCAGGTGGCCCCAGGCAAAACAAAGGCAATGGCTGACCTTGGCCTGCACCTCCTAGGAGGCCCCAGAGCCAGTACACTCAGTGGACAGCTTCAGACCACATCAAAGCACCACTAACAAACCACCTCCACAAGTAACACACTCAAGGGGCAGACTCAGGGGGCACAAGAGCCCTGCTGAACTAAGTCCAACTCTGTGGAGTGGTCCCCTACACAGCAGAAACTCCATGATGATCAAAGGTCAGAAGTCAGAGGTTACAGCCAGTCCTTACAGCCGATCAGCCTCAGTAAATCTCTCCCACTAATGTGCCAACAGCAACCAAGGCTCAAATACAGGAGGAAGGTATACATAGCCCACACAGTGGGTGCACCTCAAGTACCCAGCTTGGGTGATAGGGGAGGCTGTGGCACTGGACCCTATAGGACACCTACTACATTAGGCCACCCTGCCAAGACAGGGAGTCATAGCAGCTCTACCTAATACATAGAAACAGACACACAGAGGCTGCCAAATGAGGAGAAAAAGAAACATCACCCAAAGGAAAAATACATAACAAAAATCCAGAAAAAAAAAACTAAACTAAACAGAGACAAGCAATCTACTAGAGGCAGAGTTCAAAATACTGGTTATAAGGATGCTCAAGGCACTTAGTGAGAACCTCAACAATATGAAAAAGAACCAGTCAGAAATGAAGGATACACTCGTTGAAATTAAGAATAATTTACAGGAAATCAACAGTAGAGTGGATGAAGCTGAGAATCATATCAACAATTTGGAATATAAGAAAGCAAAAAACACCCATTCAGAAGAACAACAACAAAAAAAAGAATTCAAAAAAATTAGGATAGTGTAAGGAGCCTCTGAAACAACTTCAAGTGTACCAACATTTGCATCATAGGTGTCCCAAAGGAGAAGAGAAAGAGCAAAATATTAAAAACTTATTTGAAAAAAAAGACAAAACTTCCCTAACTTGCTAAAGGAAATAGACATACAAGTCCAGGAAGCACAGAGAGTCCCAAACAAGATGAACCCAAAGAGGCCCAAACCAAGACACATCATAATTAAAATGCCAAAGGTTAGGGACAAAAAGAGAATCTTAAAAGCAGCAAGAGAAAAGCAGTTAGTTGTCTAGAAGGGAGCTCCTATAAGACTGTCAGCTGATTCCTCAACAGAAACTTTGCAAACTAGAAGAGAGAGGCAAGAAATATTGAAAGTGATGAAAAGTGAGGACCTACAAACAAGGTTGCTGTAACCATCAAAGCTATCATTCAGAATTGAAGGACATATAAAGAGCTTTCCAGATAAAAACCTAAAGGAATTCATTACCACCAAACTACTATTATATAAATGTTAAAGTGTATACTTTAAGAAGAAGAAGGTCAAAAATATAAACAACAAAATGGTAATAACACATACCTATCAACAATTGAACCTAAAAAACAAAATAAATAAGCAAAACAGAAACAGAATCATAGATACAGAGAACATTTTGATGGTTGCCAGGTGAGAGGGGTTGAAGGGTTGGGTGAAAAAACGGTGAAGGGATTAAGTACAAATTTGTAGTTACAGAATAGTCATGGGGGTGTAGAGTACAGTATAGGGGACAGTATAGGGAATATATTCAGTAATAGTCTAATAACTATGTATAGCATCAGATGGATGCAAGATTCATCAGGATGATCTCTGATTAAGTTACATAATGTCTACTCACTGGGTTGTACACCTGAAACTAATATAATACTGTACATCAACTGTAATTGGAAATTTAAAAATAATTCAAAAATATAACATATAAGGCTTGTGCCCTTTTCCCCCTAGGCCATAGACTAGGGAAACTGCAAGCCTTACAGTGAAGCCCCCAATTCCTAGTTCTTTGAACAATATCATGCAAAGGCTATGGAGCAGTCAGAACTAAAATAGGAGGCAAGGCAGGGGGATCTGGAGGGAGTACTGCAGGAGCTTATACACTCTTGCAGGATGTAAAGAAAAATGCAGAGGGTTTCTAAGCCCTGGTTGGGAGAAAAGGAGCATGGAAATATTAAAAGAAGAATTAATTAGCCAGAAGGTGAGTTACCAAATTACAGGGTCTTCAGCAGCAAGTGCACGCACAGAGACCAAAAGACCAGGTGGTTTGATATAATAATAATAATAATTGTAATAGCTGGAGAGAATCAATCTATGGGTCTGAGCTGGGTTCAGAGCAAAATTGAACTCTGTAGTAGAAAGGAAAGAAGGTTATATTTTGGCACCTTCTGCTTTGTGACTGTTCAATTTGTATTGCTCCATATTCTTTGAAATTGCAAGAGAGAAAGATGAGTGGCTTTCTAATATGTTCCCATTTAGATTTTAAATACTTGCCCTGCATTTTTTTTTTTTGTGCAGAGGACAAACTGCTTCTAGTTCCATGTGAGTCTTCTCTGATTTCAGTCTATTTCATTTGGATGAAGAAAATCTTCCACCACCTAACAATTTCATATGTTTACCTATGCCGGATGCTCCAGGATATCTACAGATGAAGCCCAATGATTTTGCTTTTTTTTTAAATTAGGGATCTTCTCTCCAGCTGTTCCTTCTGGTATCATATTTCCCTGCTCTTTGGAACGCAGGGCTGTGTAAAATTTAATTTTTCTTGGATTACTCAAAGTTATGCCTTAGAGATCCAGGTGGGTATTTTGCTTTTGTCAGCTATAGAACTTGACTTCTACCACAAACTTCTTACAGAAGCAATGCCTTTCTTCTTCCTTAGAACATTTCATTTTATATAATGAACAACTCATACATGCTTAAATATGCACAGAATAGTGCTGACCAGATAGTAACTTTGAAACAGCACCTAGGAAGCCTGGACTTGGGCTGAACAACCTTTCTACCCACCAGGCCAAAAACACTTCCACAACTCTGTCACATTGGGCAGAGGCTCTGAAGGGAACCAGCTGTAGTACATAGAAATAAGAGAAGAATAAAAGAGCAAGAGGGGGTTAAGTATGGGGGAAATGCAAACACTGTGTGTTGAAAGTCCCTCAGTACATCATCCCCTAATGGTCTCTTCGCAGTTACCTGAATTCACTTAGCTACATCAGCCTCTGGCTTTGCTTAGACTGTATGCCCTGCCTGGAATGCCTTCCTTCATTTTTTCTACCTAATACATCCTTCAAGGCTTGGCTGAAGCATTAGTTCTCCTAGGAATCCTGCCTTGCCTCCTTTAGCCTCACAGATCTCTCCCTTTTCTGGACTTATACAACATTTACCATCACTTGGCACTTTGGTACATTGTCCTCTAACATATCCTGTACTTTCATCTTTATCAGCTATTTAATTTTTCCTAGAAGCTCCTTCATAGAAAGGATAGAGTGTAGTGAGTTTTCATATTCTCCATAGCAGGCCCACAGCAAATAATCTGTAATAAGGACACATTCACTGAATTATTGAACAAGGTCCTTGGCATAAGAACAGAATGTCTGGTGACCATGCTCCCATACAAAAATTATGTTTTTATATCCCTACCAGAGGATTTTGCCCTTGAGAAAGACTTGCTCAGTTTTTAAAGTTCTAAGAGAGGCCTGGCCCTTCAAGCTCTGAGACTCTGTGTGCATTATTTAATAACAATAGCTAATACGAATTGAAAATACGTGCTAGGCACTATTATAAATACTTTATATGAGTTACATCATTTCATCATCTCAGCCTCAGGATATAGGTTATAATGCTCACTTTACAGATGAGGAAAGTGAAGCACAATGAAGTTCAGTTGTGTAAGGTCACACAGTGAGTAAATAGGAGAGCTTTGATTAAAAACCCATGAAGTCTGACTCCACGGGGTGCTCCTTTAACCCCTTTGCTATCGTACTGCCCTTACTTAGAAGCAGAAATATAATGTGTACAGATAATTATAATCATAACTTTAAATGAAATCATCTAAAAGATGAAGGTTTTAAAGAGGTTGACAAAAGAAACAACCTTGTTATGGACACAAAGTGAGTACTGTACAAGGTAAATGTATGTATGATGCTGCCATCTCTAAGCAAACCTTGTTGAACTTAAAGTTGGAACTATGTCCAGTTGCCTAGGAAAATAGTTTTCAAAAAGGCAGTTTCTTTAATGTAGGGAGAGGTAATTTAAATCAAGTGGTTAATGAGCTACCCAACAAATGAACAGGAAGATGTTTTCAGGGATCAAAAAAGAAGACATCTTTCAGAACATTTCCTAGTTTCAAAAGTATGTAATTTTGGGTTTCCCTCAAAGTGTTTAATTATTCTTTTCTGTATTTGGACAGGTCCTGGCAGCACACTTACAGGCAGGCCAGTTTTAGCCAATGACCCATAACAGGTCACTCAAATTCCTATGGCTATTGTGAGTATTGCTTTGTAAAAAACAACCTCAAAACTTAGGAGCAAAAAAAGTTCATTATGCTCATAAAGGTTGGGAATCAGGTATTTGGGCTGGCTCAGCTGGGTACTTGTGCTGGACTCTCTTGGGCCATTCATGTGGCTATAGCTACCTGAAAGCTCAGCTGGGCTGGGATGGTCTAGGATGGCCTCACTCCTGTGTGTGACAGTCAGTGCTGTCTGTCTGCGGGCCCTCTCAGTGTGGTCTGTCACCCTCAAGGTATTCATGTGGTAGAAGAGTCTCCAGGAGCAAGCTAAGGAAATCACAAATCACAAGGGCTGTACAAGTTTCTATTTGTGTCATATCTGCTTATATTCCTATGGCCAAAGCAAGTTACTTGGCCAAGTGTCAATGTGGGCAGGAACCATAAAAGTACATAGATCCTGGAAGGCATGATTCATTAGGGACAATTAGTTTACCAATCTACCACAGCTGTTATTCAGAATTTAGTGAGACATATCCAGTGGTATAGTTGTGTGCTTATTTTCCCATCTTGTTTGAGTTCCTTGTGAAAAAGTATTCAAATGTCTAGCCAAAAAAAAAAAATGCCTGCCAGAAATTCTAAGTGGGAGAAGGCCCTAAGGCTATACAGTCAGGTCTACCTCTGACCTGCTTGTGCCACCAAATGCCAACAAAACGGAAAAGGAATCTTGAATGCATATTGTTTACTAAAAGAAGCCAATCTAGAAAAGCTACATAGTGTCTAATTCTAAGTATATGACATTCTGGAAAAGGCAAAACCGTGGTGACAGTAAAAAGATCAGTAATGGTGAAGGGATTAAGAAGTACAGATTGGTAGTTACAGAACAGTCATGGGGATGTCCAGCACAGCATAGGGAATAGAGTCAATAATACTGTAATAACTCTGTATGGTTCCAGGTGGGTCCTAGATTTATCAGGGTGACCACTTTGTAAGTGATATAAATGTCTAGTCACGGCGTTTTAGTCCTGAAGCTAATATAAAACTGTGTATCAACTATAATTGAAAAATAAAAAAAAATATTTTAAAAAATGATCAGTGGTTGCCAGAGATTGGGGGTGAAGGGAAGCATGAATAGGCAGAGTACAAGGGATGTTCAGGGGAGTGAAACCATTTTGTATCATAGTATAATGTTGGGTACATGTCATTATGCATTTGTCAAAACCCACAGAACTCTATAACACACAGTGTGCACCTTTATCCAAATGATGGATTTCAGTTAATAATAATGTATCAACACTGGTTCATTGATAGTAACAAACGTACCACAGGAATGCAATATTTTTCAGCCTTTAAAAGAAAGGAAATCCTGCTATTTGCAACAACGTGGATGAACCTGAACGGCAGACAATGTGCCAAGTGAAATAAGCCAGACGTGGAAAGACAAATATCACATGATTATGCTTACATGTAGACTCTAAGAAAATTTTTTTTAAGTTGGCTTATAGTGACAGAGTAAAATAGTGGTTACAAGAAGATGGGGGTAGCAGAAAAATAGATATATTGATCAAGGGGTACAAACTTTCAGTTACAAGATGAATAAATTCTGGAGACCTAATGTGCCTCATGGAGACTATTGTTGGTAATACAAATGCTCCTCAACTTATGGTGGGGTTCCATCATAATAAACCCATTGTAAGTTGAAAATATCATGTCAAAAATGCATTTAGTACACCTAACCCACTGAACATCATAGCTTAGACCAGCTTACCTTTAACATGCTCAGAACACTTACGTTACCCACCCCCGAGCAAAACTATCTAACAATGAATACACTGTAGAACATCAGTTGTTTATCATCATGACCATCTCACTGACTGGGTGCTGTGGCTCGCTGCCACTTCCCAGCATTATGAAAGAGTATAGTGCCACATATTGCTAGCCTGAGAAAAGATCAAAATTCAAAGTATGGTTTCTACTGAATTTGTATCACACTTAAACCACTGTAAAATTGAAAGATCACAAGTGCAAACATCATAAGTGAGAGACTATCTGTGTTGTATTGTACACTTGAAATTTGCTAAGAGAGTACATCTGAGGTGTTCTAACCAGATACACACACAAACACAAAAAGTCATAAGTATGAGAGGTGATGAATATGTTAATTAGATAGCGGTAATCATTTTACAGCATATACATATATCACAACATCATACTATACACCTCAAATATATACAATTTTTTATTTGTTAAAAATAAATAAAAACATAAAGGAAGAATAAGAAACTGTGGGGATTATACAGGAACTTTCTGCTCAATTTTTTGTAAACCTAAAATTCTTTAAAACATAGTCTATTGACTTTTAAAAGTTCTAACAAGAGACAGAGAGAGAATCGTGGTAGACACATATCAGTGGCTCCCAACGAATGACATCTTCCAGTGTATGCCCTTCTACAGGTCCCTCCCACATTGACTCTAGGCTTGAGCTGTGACTTGTTTTGGCCAATGGTATATTAGCAAGCATTATACAAATAGAGACTTGTCTTCTTGGAATGCTCCTTCTTGGAGCCCAGGTGCTATGGTATAACATGGCCTGGGCTAATCCTACTGGAGAGAGAAACAGGCTAATTAGGCACTGAAAGATAAGACTTCATGCAGAGAGAGAAAACACATGGAGAAGAATGAAGGCACCCTAGCTCCTTTACCAGCCAACCTCAGACACAATAGTGATCCCAACAAATATCACTGGAATAGAAGATTCTCCCAGAAAGCCCACACTGTCATGAGAAATAATAAACTATTGTCATTCCAAGGCCCTAAATTTTGGGGTAGCTTACTGTGAAGTGATAGATAAATGAAACATGAAATTTTATTTTATTAAAAACTCTTCAAAAACTGAGCTCCTAAAAGCACTTACAGCCTCCACTGGTGTGGTTCAGTTGGTTGGAGCATCATCCCACAAACCAAAATGTTCCAGGTTCGATTCCCAGTCAGGGCACATGCCTGGGTTGTGGGTTTAGTCCCTGGTCCAGGTGCGTGCAGAAGGCAGCCAATGAATGTTTCTCTCACATAGATGTTTCTCTCCCTCTTTCTCCCTCCCTCCTCCTCTCTCTAAAAACAAATAAATAAATAAATAAATAAATAAATAAATAAATAAAAAAAATCTGGCCTTGCAGACGCTGCTGCCCCTTTGGACCTTCCCACGCCCAGCAATGGTCAACCCCACTGTGTTCTTCGACATTGCTGCCTACAATGAGCCTTTGGGTCACATGTCTTTGGAGTTGTTTGAAGACAAAGTTTGAAAGACAGCATAAAACTTTCATGCTCTGAACACTGGGGAGAAAAGGTTTAGTTATAATGATTCCTGTTCTCACAGAATTATTCAGGATTTATATGCCAGGATGGTGACTTCACACACCACAATGGCAGAGGTGGCAAGTCCACCTATGGAGAGAAGTTTGATGATGAGAATTTCATCCTGAAGTACACAGGTCCTGGCATCTTGTCCAACACAGATGGCTCCCAGTTTTCACCTGCACTGCCAAGACTGAGTGGCTGGATGGCGAGCACATGGTCTTCAGCCAGGTGAAAGATGGCATGGATGTTGTGGCAGCCATGGAGCACTACAGGTCCAGCAATGACAAGACCAGCTACAAGAACACCATTACTGACTGTGGACAACTCTAATAAATTGGACTTGTGGGTTTTTTGAAGATTTTATTTATTTATTTTTAGAGAGCAGGGAAGGGAAGGGGAAAGAGAGGCAGAGAAACATCAAAGTGGGGTTGACTCTCATGTACCCCCTACTAAGGACCTGGCCTGCAACCCAGACAGGTGCCTTGACTAGGAATCCAACAGGCAACACTTTGGTTAATAGGCTGGTGCTCAATCCACTGAGCCACACCAGCTACGGCTGACTTGTCTTTTATCTTAACCACCAGACCCATTCTGTAGCTTGGGAGAGCAGCCCTTCACCCCCATCTGCCTGGAATGTTCTGTAATCTTCATGCTCTCACTGCAGTTCATTGGGTCCCATATTTTCCTTATCCCTTCCAAGTCTAGCTGGATTACAGAGTTAAGTTTATGTTTATGATATAAAAACAAAAATAAATAAATAAATAAAATCTTAAAAAGCACTTTATAAAATAGCAAAATGGTGGGATGTGAGCACAGTGTATGTTTTAGATGTTTTCCTGTGTGAAACCAGCTTGTCTGAACAGGGAAGAAAACAAGGTGTCGGTCTTATTAACAAGCAATAGAGATTGGAAGTCCCCTATTATTAATAATAATTCCTTACATTTACATAAATGATTTGCAGATAGCAAGGTGCTTTCCTGTGAACCCCATATTCTAAAGATGAAATATTGGAGGCCAGAATAAGAATTGGGGAATAGATACAATATAATGCCATAACTTATACTTGAGCAAAAATAATATGACTATCATATTTTGGAATAATTCTTCCATTGTCCACATATAAAATCATTTATGGCAAAGAATCTTGAAGTCCATAAAACAAGCCAAATTGTAATACAGGTGGAAAATACCAATAAAAGTGATAATAAGAATCTGAGAGATGTGGCTGAGAAATGATCCACAAGGTTTATCATCAAATTAGATATGGTGAAGCAGAAAAGTAAAACAAAAGTGGGCTTTATATTTGTTTTCTATTGCTGCTGCAACACATTACTACAAACTTGGTAGGTTAAAAAAACACAAATGTATTACGCTAAATTCTATAGGTCAAAAGTCTCACATGGGCCTCGCGGGGCTAAAATCAAGGTGTCCGCAGAGCTGTGTTCCTGTTTGGAGGCCCCAGGGGAGAATTCTCCTCCTCACCCTTTCCACCTCCCACGGGCCACCCACATTCCCTGCCTCAGGACCCTCTGCCTCCACCTGCAAACCCAGCAGCGCGGCATCTCTCTGAGCCTTTCATTCCCAGTCACGTCCGCCTGTGCCTCCCCCTCGGCCTCCCTCTGCCACCTTTAAGCGCCCTGGGATCGCACCTCTCCCCATCTCCAGGGGATCTATCCAGCCACCTTAACTCCTTCCACTCCTGCAGCCTTAATTCTTCACTGCCCTGAAACTGAACATATTCACAGGTACTGGGGTTATGATGTGGACATCTTTAGAGGTTTAGGCGCACTATTCTGAATACCACAAGCTTTAGGGATAGAACTTGGGAATTCACAAGGATGGTCGTGCCTTCCACTGATGATGATGAAGATGAGAGGAATCCATTTGGATGGATAGACAACAAAGGTTTTACCAAGTGTAGTGTACAAATGGCAATGGTCCCTACCGCTGTTGGTCTTGAGGATATGGATCCCAGGAAACAGGTATTGATTAGGGACATCATCTTAGGGAAACTTACACCTGGAGGTAAAGTTTGAAAGCCTTTGAGTCACTGAACCCTTAGTCACTGTAGAAAGTGAATGACAAAAAGGATGACAAACTGGAAAAGGAAGTGCCCTCATTACCTCTTATCTAGGTTCAATATGGGGCAAACACTCATTCTGTAAAGAACTGAAAGGAACCAGGGGAAGGCCTAGAGAGGCCTGAAGATGGTGCAACAAAATTCCAAAGGGGGCCATTGAACTGGCCCTCTCAACCACATCTGTGGCCCAGATGTTCCATGTAACCAGAGCACATGCCCACACCAAAAAGCCGACATTATATGCTCCACGAGATCTGTGGCCAATGTAAAAGTGTGGAGGAACCCGTCCACATGGCAAACCAAGTTTGTTATTTGTGTCACATCAAAGCAAGAGCCTCAACGAATTACTGCCCTCTGAGGTCATTTAATTATGATTAAGTGAACTAAGAACCAGTGTAAATGGCATTTTATACTCCAGTGAATTAAGGTATGAGATGTAGCCGAAGTGAATAAGATTTATGGCCCAAACTCATGCAACCTTACAGTAATTTCATGACACTTTTACTATGAGGCAAGCGATGCCAGCTCTTGAAATAATTAAAAGTACATACCAAGTCTAAGGCTGGGCTTCAGGCATTTATGGGAAGCCAGGAGACAGAATGAGGAGCAGGTTTCTTTGTGACTAATTTACTCTGGATAGCAGCAGCTGTTTCTTTTACCTGCAGCAAAGTCTTAATTAGGGTGGGAAGACTGACCCTGAGCAGCCAGGGTCAGACCACACCACACATCTTCAGGAGTCAGGTTCCTCCCTGAATGAATCAGTTCTTCCCCAGATGAGAAATGCTTCATACACAGGTAGATTTTCAAATCCCTGGGTTTGCATGCCACTGCCCTCTGCAGATCCCTTTGTGCCTTTGAGATTACTTTAGTCCGGGTTACCATCCTTGGAGGCAAGGGATCACTGCCCACAGATCCCAAGGGACATGGGTCAGGCAGAATGTGCCCCATTTGCCTTGGCCACTTTGTTCCCCCATTGACCGCTATCCCCGGCCTTCAATTACTTCTGCTTCTTCAGGTTTATGTACAATTGGCATCTCATCTCCCCCATTCAGTGAAGGGGTCCCCTGGACAGGACCCAGAGCTAATCATAAGGGAAGACTTCCATTACCTTCAGCTTCCCATATTTCCAATTAAGAAACTTCAGGTGTGGAGAAGAATTTTTGCCATCATAGTCAGTTAAAATTCAAATATGGGACAGAATGTTCTCCTTGCAGTTCCTGACACTCATAGCAGTGCTTGATTATAAGAGGCATAAAGAAAACAGGGGAATAAGGAGTATGTTGTTAACCTATAATCATTGATGAAAACAATATATGTTTTATTTATCATGTCAGATGAGTTGAAGAACTTGGCTATTGCAATAGTCTTCTAGCTAATCTTCCCGTAGTTAATCTTGCCCCACTCTAATCCCTCTGTGAACTGAATAATCTTTTTAAACAAAAAATCAGTTCAAGTCACTTTCTTTCTAAAAATCTTTCAGTGGATCCCCACTGCCTATTGGGCAAAGTATATAGTCCTTATCATGGCAAACAGCAGAGATTCCTGAACAGCGTGCCCTAAATAAATTACAGGTATACCCAGGTATCAATCCCCCTATCCCTGCAGAAAAGACTGGGGTAGCTGAGCCCCAGAGACCTCGACTTAGGGAGAGCAGTGTTTTCACTTGTGAAAAAGGTTGAAAAGAGGTCTTTCAAAAATGTGCTCCCTCCCTCCCTTTCTAATCTTCTCTTCAGCTCCTAAATAGTACACACACACATTCTTTTTCTTGATACACAAATGCCATGTAAATGATATATAATCTATAGATTAAATAGAACATTAGAATGCATCAAAAGCATCAAAGGAACAAATTAAAATGCAGATTCACAGATCCCACCATACAGCTATGGTAAACCTGGGAACCTGCATTTTTAAGCAACCTGTGTCACTCTGATGCAGATGGTCTGCGGACAACACTTGGCAAGTTACAGAACTCTAACTCTACTGGACTCTACTGTAATTCTTCAAATGCACATGCCCTCTCCCTTGTCTCACCCACAATGGTCCCTGTGCCCAGGATGCCTTATTTACCCTGCAGGCCTATGCTTAGAACTCTTTTCCTCTGGACAGCTTCCTCTGACTCTCAGCCCATGTCAGGTATCCCTCCTCCTATATTCTCTCTGAAGCTCCATACTTCTCTTAGCCCATACTTCTCGTACTCCTTAAAAGATTACCTGCCATCAAGGCAGAGATCATGTCAATCTTGTTTACCATTTCATCCCTAACACACTTGATCATGCAACATAGTTCACTATAGATATTCAGTAAAACATTCAAATTAATGCCTCATCTTGAATACAGATCCCACAGGAAATCTAACTTCAATTGGCCATTTGGGATCTAGGTATAATATAACATCTGTCAGCCTCAAAAGAGAGTAAACTGCCAATCTAGCTTTAGACGTAGAGATCCAGGAACCCCATTCTTCCCCATTCTCTAGTTTGTATGAACATTCTTTGTGCTTTGTTGCAAAACAGCAAAACTGTTGCTACTGCTTCCAAAAATTTCATCCTCTGTAAATGGTGCCCCTTATCACTTCAAAGGCCCAGAAATACACCAAAAGATGTTCTTTTTACCCCTGACACAGGTTCCAATTCACCAGCATCTTGGCAATGGTTTTCATTGTCCAGTATTCCTCACACTTTTTTTTGTTCTGGCTCCCTTTCTGAAATGCTTTCTCCTATCCCAACTGGTGAAGACATTTCACTTCCATCTAAATGAGAGGGTTGTAAAGCATTCCTCAGACCCTTTCACCTTTCACCCTCTCTGCTAACAAGTTTTAGGGCAACCCAGTTTGCTCAGGACATTTCCACTTTTAACATTGAAAGTGCCTTGTCTCCCCTTCTTCCCCACCTCCTAGACCCTGACCACCAGCTTTGCTCCCGTGAGTTTGGCTTTTTTAAGATTCCACATGCAAGTGATATCATATAGTATTTATCTTTCTGTGTGCAGCTTCTTTTACTTAGCATAAGAACCTCCAGGTTCATCCATGCTGTCGCAAATGGAAGGATTCCTTCCTCCCTCGTGGCTGAATAATATTCCATCGTATATATGTGCCCCAGGCTTTCTTTATTTGTTCATCCATTGATGGACACTTAGATTGCTGGTCAAAGGGTAAACACACTCAGTTATGAGATAAATAAGTTCTGGGGATCTAATATACAGCACTGTGATTACAGTTTAGAATACTGTTTGTATACTCGAAATTTGCTAAAACAGATCTCAATTGTTCTCACCACACACCAAAAAAATGATGACTATGTGAGGTGATGGCTGCATTGATCAATTTGATTGTGGTAATGCTTATAAAACATATATGTCTGTTAAATCACCATGTTGTACATTTTAAATAATCACATTGTACAAACTAAAATATACAAAAAAATGGCAATTATAACTCAATAAAACTAGGAAAAAGCTAGAACTTTTAGAAAATAAACAAAGACAGTGCCAAGGCTCCCCACCCCATCTCAGGAAAACCCTCAGTTCTGGGAAAACCAGAATTGTTGGTTAATGTAAGTTTGCATTTACAACAGTAACTGGTTCCCTTGCCCCTCAGAGAAGTATGTGTAGGCTACTCATCCCTGGAGTCAATAGGGACCCTTCAGTTGAAATTTCCCAAAACCACACTAGTATGACCATTTTCACTTCCATTATCTGTGCTACTCCATCTTGACAGTTTCTGGGATGTACTGCATTTATACCTAAGTAGTCTGTCTCTATCACACACACCACCCAAAATACTCCCCTATCTCTCACAAGTAAACAGTTCACACAGTAAGAAACAATGTTTAACTTGCCTGCTCTGCACCTGTTCTCACCACTTCAGATGTAGCCTTCACTGCCCTCATGACTTCTGGGTAGGGTGTTGGGTTGGGTTTGGTTTTTTTGCTTTGTTTTGTTTTGTTTTTTGTAAATTTTAAAATTGAAATAAATGTTTTATTTTAAAGTAATTTCAGTGTTATTTTAGTATATTCACAGTATTGTACAATTATCACCCCTCTAATTCTACATGTCCATTACCCCAACAAGAATGTCATATCAAATCTTTAAGGTGCCCCTACACTATTGAATAAACCTTCTCTTCAAATATGCTAATGATGAGCCCTGGTTGGTGTGTCTCAGCTGGTTGCGAGTAGTCTGGCAAACTGAAAAGTCGCCAGTTCAATTCATGGTCAAGGGCACATGCCTGGGTTATGAACCAGTCCCCGGTCAGGGTGTGAGAGAGGCAACCAATTGACGTTTCTCTCTCACATTGATGTTCCTCTCCCGGTCTTTCTCCTTCCCTTCCTCTCTCTCTAAATCTAAATAAACAACATCTTTTAAAATACGCTAATGATGATTAAAAAATAGAGCCTGCATTTTTTTATTGTTTATCTAATAAATGAAAATGAGATCTACCAATCCAATACGCCTGTCCCCTCTGCAACTGAAGACTTCACATTTGAGGAGTCACGTTCATGGACAAAGAAACAAAAACAGCAATTCCCTACATTACATACATAATAATAATAACTGCTTCATTTCTATGCTGCCGTACAACTTAGAAGGGGTTCTCACATACTCTTTCTCATTTCATAATATACACAACTCTCAGGCTCACGTAAGGTCTCACAGCTGGTGAGGATCTGAGCCAGAGCAGAAACTCTGGCTTGACTGGCACTCCAGTGCTCTCCCCCCGACTCAACACTGCCTCTCTGGCTGGGCTGAATGTTGCATCAACCAGTGTTTATGGAGCCAATCTTCATTTCCATGTAAAGCTGACTGGCCTTTAACAGGACTCTAACTCCTAAACTTAGTTTTATTTGCCTGCTCAAATTCCAACCAGGCAGAGAGGCGACCAAGAATGACACCCAAAAGGGAGTTGTGAAAGCCTAACTCGATACCTCAGCCCTGAGGACAAGGTGAACATATATAACCAGGAGAACAGGTATCATTGGAAGAGCTCCAGCCTCCCCAATCACGCATTTTTCCTCTTTAGAGGTCACCCAGACTCAAATAGATATGTTTGTATTTTCCCCATGATCCTGGGATTTCCTAAGTCTCTCCTAAAGTTGCCATTTAAGAGAAGTCAAAAGGCCATGTAGTAATAATGACATTGACCCCTCATATTTGCACCAGGTATTTTAGCCTATAAGATCTTTTTCACGCTTATGGTGGTTATTCAACCCTCTCAACAACCCTGGCTGGTGTGGCTATTAGTTGGAGCATCGTCCAGTGAATCAAAAGGTTGTCGCTTCGATTCCCAGTCAGGGAAATAGCTTAGGTTCAAGGTTCACTAGGTTCACTGTGAGAGGCAACTGATTTCTCACACTGGTGTTTCTTTCTCTCTTTCTCTCTCTCTCTCTCTCTCTCTCTCTCTCCCCCCCCCCTTCCCCTCTCTCTAAGATCAATGAGCATGTCCTCCAGGTGAGAAGATAGATAGATAGATAGATAGATAGATAGATAGATAGATAGATAGATAGATATTAAAATCCTCTCAACAATCCTGTGAGTTACATAAGCATCATCCCCATTTAACACAAAAGGCAACTGAGACACAGAGGAGTGATCAGGCATGTCTTTTTTGCCCACACTTAATAGGTAGAAGAGCCAAGACTCAAAGACAGATGCCTTGATGATGGCACATTTTATATGTCTCCCATCATGTCAAGAATTGACCAGAGTATTAGTCTCCTGGAGCTCTTTTATGGGCTATCCTTAGGTCCCAGGAAGTTAGTATCATTTTAAGCTCCCAGCTCCTAATTTCAAGGCACTTCATGCCTTGATATTGCCTACCTAATCCCCACCTCCACCCACCCATCTCCAAACTAGACCTTTCCCAGCAAGTTTTTCATAGACATAACAGGAGGATTAAAGTAATAATATTACTAAATATATTCTAACCAGCACTTTCAGCCTCCCACTCCACCTTGGAGTGTACCTGCCATTCTCTCTGGGGTCTTGATAACCATATACCTTTCTGCTGTTTTAAAAAGAGTAAGGGAGCCTTTCCAAGTTCCAGAGTCCTTACAAGAGCAGGCAGTCAGACTTGAAACCGATAACTGGTTCTGTTGTTTAGTTTACGACCAGAGGCCTGGCTCCAGCTCTTGCTCTTGGCTGGCCTTTGTGAACAGAAAGAAGGAAACTCGTTTTTCATCCTCTGTTTCCAAAGTCCGATCTAACTGTCTGCACGCAAATTCCATGACGGAGTTAGGCGCTTTAGGCGCAGCAGGTGGAAAGTGTTTCATTCCTGATGGGAATTCCTGGGCCCAAATCCCAAGCCCCTCCCTCTCTTCTCACAGCAGCTCACAGGCCCCTGCTCTCTGATTGCCCCATTATCTCCTAAGCAAAGCAAACAACCCCAGCTCAGGGGGACCCCAGCAGCATCTCCTTTAAGTCCTGACTGCTTCCCTGAATTAGAAACCAGAACCTCTAGGAACTGGTTGAGCTTAGTTGTGTGGGACAGTGACAAGTGAACTGCAAATGAGCAGCCCAAAACTCCTAGGCCTACCTCTATCTCCAATCACTTTTGAGGCCTAATTTTCTCACCTACAGAGCAAAGATAACAGTGGCTTCCTAACCTGCCTCACAGGGTTTTGCACAGAACATAAAAGCCCTACTGAAAAATAAATGACAGAAAATAGGGTATACATTTGTTCAGCCTACAATCCCTCAGCCCCAGCCCCAGGGTGCAGTCAGTCCCTGGTAGGAGGGTAGGAGTGTTACTCGAAGGATGATGGAGCAGTTAAAACATGTCTTGCCTTCCCAGGCCCCATTCTCCACTCCTCCCTGATTCTGAAGTTTATTTAAATTGAGGTTGATGGGGGTGACATGTGCAGAATTTGTGCGTGGGGGTGATGTGCTTTCCCAGCAGACATGAGAAAGGTCCAGGCATGAGTCCATATGTGTATGAGCAAACCTTGGAGTAGGGGGACTAGGGATGCCAGGAGGCATAATGGCTAATGTACCCAAAGTGTGTGAATCATGTCCACATGCAAAGCACAGTAGTACTCACCCTCACTCAGCCCTCTTTTCTACCTGCTACTAACTCACTCCTCCAAGATCACCCTTTTGTTAAGGCTTACATAAGGGTAGGATCTGTTCTTCTTATTGTAATCCTGGCTTAGCTCCAGTCTATGAAGACAGACAAGGAGTCCAGGGTCTGCCCTCCAGGAACTCATTCCTGTAATGGGGAAACGAGACTCCCACAGACTTGAAGAAGTGACTCGCTGTTGAAGACATGTTTAATTTGGGCTACTTGAGGGGCATCCAGGTGGAGATTTTACCAGCCAATTGAATATGTGGATCTGAAGCTCCAGAAAAGGGTCAAGTCTGGAGGTAAACATTTGAGTATCATCTTGAAAGAGATGATTTTTAAAGCCATGGCAGTTAACAGGCTCTTTTAGAAATCTGAGAGATACCTTCTAGAGTAAGAATGGAAGAGGACCAAGGTTGGACTCCTGAGCCCAATTACTTTAAGAAAAAGGAGTAAAAAGTAGAATGTTTCAACCAGGGAGACTGGGAAGTGGCAGTTAGAAAGTAAAAGGGGAACCAAGAGGAAATCATCATGAAAGGGAGAAAAGTTATCAGAAAGAGGGTGAGCACAGAGAAAAGTAGTCAAGAAAATGAGCACAGAATGAAGGCTATTTGATTTGGTGAACTTTGAAAAAGTGCTTACAATTAAGCCTTGAACTAAGGCCTGAGAGGTAAGGTTGCCAGAGATGATACTGCAGTTTGAAAAGTTTGCAAGTCAATCACAGGACAGAGGGAGCAGCCAATTCTTACATGAACAGCAAGTTCAAGCAGATGACTTTCAAGGAAGGAGAGCTGGACTTTCTGTCCTCATTATTGTTCTCTTATCAAAGTCACCTTATACTCATTCCTTGGTTTCCTTTTTGTCTTCCTGTGATCCTATCCCACTTCCTGCCTTGTCCTGCCCTATTTGTAATAGGCTGCAAGTAACTTGACTAAAAAAATTTATAACCACTACAAATACTTGCCCTCTGGACCCAACTGGGATCTACCTACTGCCCAACATATATTCTAGTCATCTCATGTTCACTCCCCAAAGCAATGGTTTCAACTCTTGTCCATTTTTCTTAATGCACTGGCTTCTACCTACTTTTTCTTGGAAGATGATCTCACCTCTTGCTATAAGACTTATCAGGACCAAGCTTCCTCCACTCAGCCTCAAGTCTCTCAAACTCTACACCCTTGCTCTTACTCTCCTCCTTTCTCTTATCTTTGAGGAGAACACCAGTGCCCCAATCCATGCCTTTGATTCAGTTCCCACTAGTCCCCCTCCAGAGCTCTACTCCCTCAGTTTATCTCCTCTAACACTGACTAAGATATATGCATCTTGTCACCCTGACAAGACCCTGAACTCCTTGTGACAGAGACTGTGTTACACTGTTTCATAGTTTGCATGGCAAAGCTTATAAAGACCAGTTGACTTGAGAGAGTAACCTGATTTAAAACATTCAACATACAGTACCACATCTCTGCGAAACCAGCTTCTGAGAGGTGGTTTAGCATACTTGTTAAGAGCACATACTTTGGAGCTAGACTGATTAGATTAGAACCCTGGCTCTACCACTTAGCTGTGTAATCTTGGACAATTTCCTTTTTTCAAATTTCCAAACATACACAAAAGTTGACAGAATTTTACAGTGAGCACGCATGCATCCATCACTAGATTCTAACATTTACATTTTATTGTATTTGTTTTATCATATACATACTTATTATTCACCCCTCTAGCGACCATTAGACCATCCTTTTGCTGTTGCTCTATCTCATAATATGTGGCCACATCAGTACACTTCCCCATAAACACTTTAGCAGGTGTGTAGTTAACTATAGTTTGGATAACTTGCATCTAACTTCTATGTGCCTCAGTTCCCTCATCTATAAGACAGAGATGGTAATAGTACCTACCTCAAAAGACCTAGTGATGTGCCCCAGCTGGTGTAGCCCAGTGGATTGAGTGCAGGTGTGTGAACCAAAGGGTCACTGGTTTGATTCCCAATCAGAGCACATGCCTGGGTTGCAGGCCAGGTCCCCAGTAGGGGGCATGTGACAGCCAACCACACGTTGATGTTTCTCTCCCTCTTTTTCTCCCTCCCTTCCCCTCTCTCTGAAGATCAATAAATAAAATCTTTTAAAATTTTTAAAAATAAAAAAATATATCTGGGGATCTAAACCCTAGAATAGTGCCTGCATACAGAATGTAGTAAAAAATGTTGATTTTTAATAACTCTAGTAAAACCCACCCATTCAATTACTTGTAAGAGAGGCAGGCCAACATGCCAGTATTGTATCTCCTCCTTTTTCTCTTATTCCCACATACACAGAAATTCATTGTCTCCTAGGTCTTCTGAGGTCCCCACACCAGTAGCAGTTTATTCTTTCTCCCAAAGAGATAACTTCCTCCAACTTTTACCTCCCCTTAGATACTCAGTCACCCAGCCCTGAAATGATAGAGTTTCCTTCTTGGCTGTGTGACTCCTTCCTCATCTCTCTTTGCTAAATCTTGGAGAGAGAACACTTGCAAAGCTAGAAAGGCATTTGTCAAAGGACATATTTTTTTTCTACATCACATTGCCCTTAATTCTGTTTCAAATCACAGTCTAATCTAACTTGAAAATCACAGGTGGAGAAAAAAACTAGAATATTTGCCCTGCGTGCCAAATAAGCAGCTTAGGGTAGCAAGCAGGGAGTGGTGCAGATCATGACCAAAGGCATCCCTGCCTTCTCCAAAAGGAGCCATGTTGCTCAAAAGAGTTACCCAACAATTCAATCACACTCCCTGTTATTATGAATAACCAACTGGAAAAAGCCTTGACCCAAAGGAACACAATCCACCCCCTACCCTGGAGATTTTTTCTTAGCTCCATCACTACCCTTCTTTTTTGACCAAGTTGTATGTGGTAGGCAAAATTCTAAGATGGTGCCTCAAGATCCCCAGACCCTGGTATAAATATGTCATTTATTCAAATACTCATTTAGGTTCTACTGTGAAGGGATTTTGCAGATGCAATTAAAGTCCTTCATCACTTCACTTTATTTTAGGGAAATTAGCTTGGGTGGGCCTGACCTAATCAGGTGAGCACTTCAAAATAAGTCAGAGACATTCAAAGCAGCAGAGGTTTAATAATGTTGTTAAATGCTGGAATAATCACCAGGGGAATAAAAGGAGACCTTAGTCCTATAACTACAAGAAAATAAATTCTGCCAAAAATCACTGAGCTTAGAAGAGGACCCTAAAACCTCAGGTGACATTATAACCTTGTGGATACATTTATTTCAGCCTGGTGAGACCCAGAGCAGAGGACCCAGTTAATCTGTACTTGGACCCTGACCCACAGAAACTGTGAGATAATAAATCTGTCAAGTTTTAAATAATTGAATTTGTGGCAATTTGTACCCAGAAATAGAAAACTGATGTTGTGTGGGAAATTCCTCTTTTCCCTTAGTTTACTGAGGACAAGCTTGGAATTTGTCACAAAGAGGTTTTACCAAAAAAAACAAGGACAAATGAAACAAACCTAGCTCATTTTATGTAACATCTTACAATACACAAGACAGCCCACACTCACTACCTGGCCCAAAATGCTGAGCATGCCAAGGATAAGAAAGCTTGACCTAGAGCATAGGAAATTGGCTGAAGATGGGGGAATATGCTTCTTTTTCCTAACAATAGGAAATGAGGTAGAAAATAGGGCAAAAGGGAGGAATGCCAGGGCCAGGCACCACAATGTTCAGGTCCTGCCCGATGTGGCTTCAGATGGAATAGGGGAGGTCTTTTGCTTAAGAGCCCTAAAAGCAGTGCTCCAATTCTCTCCTCTCCAGGACCTTTCAAACGGGGACTTTTGAACCAAAGTCCCCATTACAGTTCTAGAAGCACCATCCATACTACAATGAGTAACTTACCCTCACAAAAGAGAGAATATTGGACAGAGAAGGACATAGAGAGAAAAGCAGATGAATGGAAACAGAGACATAGGCAGCACGCAGACAGAACAAGCTTCAGAATATGCAGAAGACTTCCCAAAAGAGGTTCCACTTAGATACTCACAAAATAAATTATGTAACTGGGGAAAGATCTATAAGACTGAAATGTCTAAGGTAGGAGGAAGCTGAAGAACATCAGGGTTGAGAGCTACCTAGTCTTGCTCACCAGTAAGCCAGGTTGGCCTTAACCTGTTGAGCTGCAGAAGTCATTCTGGGGTTGCCCGGAGTGTCCCAATCTCCAGCTGGGGCACAAGAAGATCTGGCCCTCTATCTAGGGTTCTAGTCATTAGGAAAAATACCCTGAGCCATACCTTGGGCAGACTGGCAGTGGAATGCCTACAGAAGATTTTGAAATATGATCCTGGAAAATCAACTAGTGTGATTGATGACGACAGAAGAAAGAAACTAAATCTGGACTGAAGCAAGACTGAGAAGGAAAATGATAGCAGCCTGAACATATTTGGACTGTGTAAACACAGCTAAAGGGAATGGATAGGGGTGAAGGTAGGGAGATCATGGGCAAGAGAGAATGCAGGACACTAAAGACCATCTCTACCTGCATTTCAAATGTGTTTGGGTTGGCCGTGGAGAAGGTAAGGTCAAGGTCATGGTCATATTTGTACTAGCCCCTACTACACAACTCTCTTTACCCAGAGTTTTCTCTGGAATACAGTCAGTTCTCAAGGCAATATAGGGCTCTGAGGATAGCAAGAGAGTTCACTTCCAGGTAAGGTGGTCAGAGGAGGCTTCATAAAGGTTGATTGTCTGACTCAATTTATTGAACAAATCTTTACTAAGAGCCAAAGTGTGCAGGAGATTATGATAGGAAATGCTGGGTATACTAAGGAAATGCTGGACATGGTCCCTGTCCTCCAATACCATGTAACATCCTTCAGGAAAACGTGTCCATACAGCCATACTATGTTCGGTATCTTACCGTTTATCAATAATAAAGGCAAAGGGGTACTAGGGTACCCAGACAGTCAGACATTGGACTTCAGAGAGGGCACTGAGATCTAATTTTCAAAAAGACTTCTTGCAGGAGTGGGGTTTTGAATAATAGTAAGATTTTAGTAAGGCTGAAAGAAAAAAGGGTCTGACCTGTGGAAGAGAACAAAGAGCGTAGTTTGGGTACAATAAAATACCTCACTAGGGAACATGGGGTGGGAAAACCCTTCCTGATGACCCTCAAATCCTTCTAGATAGGTGAACACAAAATAAGTTACTTACCATTTATGCCTACACACTAAGATCAGCTTTTAAACACTCCTTTACTAAGTTGTATAAAGCCTTCCCCGACTTGGCCCTGGATTTATTTTGACTTCCTTTTCCCAATGGCCCAACTGACTGACTCCTCAAAATAGCTTTCTGATAGGTGGATTATGTTCCATCATCCACCATCTGAAGTTACTAAATGAATAAGTATCTGTCTGGCCATATTATGTCAGGACGCCTAGAAAGGCCTGAGTTATTTAATTCCAATAAACATAATATAGAGATGCATTCCAGGCCTTCTGCCTGGGGTATGTTAACAGATATAACCCCAAAAGGAGTTTCGGCCACATATGAGGGTGAACTTGGGGCCTGCAGCAGGAAGAGGGAAGCGAACTCCATGCCCCTTCTAAATCTGTCTGGTATTTGCAGTCACCAGGTTGCAGGAGCTACTTTTGACTGTTTTTACTGTAAGTACAATGAAAGGATACTAAACTACTTAAAAGGTAGTATTTTGCTCTGGCACCTGAAACAAATTTTTATTTCAATGGAAAATCCTTCCATTATACATTGAGTATAGTCAACACTATAGAACAAGAGTTACTATAATGGAAAAGGAGACTAGACCAATGGTCTCTCCTATTACAGCCTGTGACCTCCCTCTGTAAT
Source organism: Anoura caudifer (assembly GCA_004027475.1). NCBI lineage: Eukaryota > Metazoa > Chordata > Mammalia > Chiroptera > Phyllostomidae > Anoura > Anoura caudifer. The sequence continues at coordinate 50,355 of PVKU01000615.1, forward strand.
GAGCTGCTTGTCTCCCTTCCCAGGTATACCTCTGTACCGCACAGCTATAGGCACTTTTTTCATTCAGTCATTCATTTAATTTTTCACTCAACATTTTTTACCAAGTGCCAACTGTGAATACTAGGCATTGCATCAGGTACTGGGAATCTAATCAAATGAAATAATCTTAGTCCCTGCTCTCCGGAAGCTTACATTATAGCAGAGAAGACAGATGTATAAAAATTACACAAATACACATACTAATAATTTGTGCTAAATGCTATGAGTGAAAAGACCAAAGTACAGTTGATTCCCATTATTCACAGTGGTTACATCCTGTAAAGTCACCACCGACAATTAGTGAACTATTAGTGAACTATTCCTGGGGAAATTCAGGGTTAAGTAATATGAGCCTGTGATCACAATATTTTTATAACTGATCAATACATAGCCTTGTTTTGTATGCTTCTCTGTTTGAAGACACTTTAATATATCTTATGGATTCATTAACATTGAATTCACAGTCAATAGCACTATAAATCATGCCTGAGTAAAGCTAATCTAACATATGCATTTTCTCTATAAGACACATCATAGTCTTGTGCTTAGGGACACTAGATAGCATGTTACCTCTATGCATCAGGGCATTTTAAACAGCAAATCACCAACAAAGCAAAAAAATGAAAAAAGGGAAAAAACATGGCACTAGATAGATTGCAGGAAGGACTCATTTACAGTATGAGAGCTGAAATGGAAAGGCAGAGTCCCTGTTCAGCTTCAACTGGAAACACATGTATCGGACAACTCAAAATTCTCAGATCTGTACCTGTCTATAAATGATAGCCAAAGAACAATGCGTATCTTTTAATTTTTCTATTCAATTTATTTAAACCAAAAAAAAGTTTATCCACTTCTCCTACCCTCCACCCCCTGCCTCTTGCAACCACCAATCTCTTCTCTGCATCAATGAGCTTGATTATTTTAGATATATAAAAAAATAACATGAGAGATTATATAATATTTGTCTTTCTCTGTCTGACTTTTTTCACTTAGCATAATGCCTTCAAGTTCCATCCATGTCTATTCACTTTTAGGGCTAAGTGATAGATACTCCATTGCATATATATCTCAGAATTTCCTTATTCATTTAACCATTGATGGAAACTTAGGTTTTTTCCATATCTTGGCTACTGCAAATAACATGAAGGTGTATGCATATTTTTGAATTAGTGTTTTTATTTGCTTTGGATAAATACCCAGTAGTGAAATTGCTGGACCACATACTAATGCAATTTTTAATTTGGGGGGAAATTTCCATATTGTTTTCCACCATGATTGCATCAGTGCATGAGGGTTCCCTTTTTTCCTCATACTCTCACACGTAGTTATTTATTTCTTTTGGTGATAGCCATTCTAACAGGTATGAGGTGATATCCCATTGTGGTTTTGATTTGCATTTCCCTGATAATTAATGATGTTGAACATCTTTTCATTTACCTGTTGACCATCTTTATGTCTTCTTTGGAAAAATACCTATCCAGATCTTATGCCCATTTCTTAACCAGATTGGGTGGGGTTTTTTTTGTTTTATTGTTTATTTGTTTTTTTAATATTGAGTCGCATGAGTTCTTTGCATATTTTGGATATTAGCCACTAATCAGATATCTTATTTGCAATTATTTTTTCCTATTTAGTGTATTGCCTTTTATTTTGTTGATGGATTTTTTTTTCTTTTGCTGTACAGAAGCTTTTTAGGTTGATGTAGTCCCATTTGCTTATTTTTGCTTTTTTTATTGCTTTTAGTGTCAGATTCAAAAAAAGTCATCATCAAGACCTATGTCAAGGAGATTACCACCTATATTTTCTTCTATTGTTTCAGCTTTTGTTTGTCTTTAACCTAATTAGAGTTAAATTTTGTGTACAGTATAAAATAGCAGTCTACTTTCATTCTTTTGCATGTAGCTGTTCAATTTTTCCAATACAATTTATGGAAGGGAATGTTTTCCCCTTTGTTTATAATTGGTTCCTGAGTTGTAAATTAATTAACCATATATGTGTGGATCTATTTCTGGACTATCTATTCTGTTCCATTCACCTACATGTCTGTTTTTATGCCAATACCACACTGTTTTAGTTATTATAGCTTTTCATATAGTTCAAAATCAGGAAGCATGATACTTCTGGTTCTGTTCTTCTTTATCAAGGTTACTTTGGCTATAAGGATCCTTTCATAGTTTGCTACAAATTTTAGGATTGTTTTATTTCTGTAAAAAACATTGTGGAATTTTGATAAGGATTGCATTGAATCCGTATCTTGCTTTACATAGTATGGACATTATAACAATATTAATTCTTTTAGTTCATGAGCATGAAACAACTTTCCATTTATGTGTATCTTCTTCAATTTCATTCATTAATGTCTTGTAGCTTTCACTACACAGGTCTTACACTTCCTTGGTTAAATTTATTTCTAGGTATTTTTAATGTGATAGTAAATGGGAGTGTTATCTAAGTTTCTTTTTTTGTGATAGTTTGTTATTAATGTAAAGAAATACAACTTGGATCCAATATAGCAGCAGAGCGGGTGGAAGTTACGCTTGCCACCTCCCAGGACCAAACTAGAATTACAACAAAAATATGAAACAATCAACTTGAATAACCAACTGAAAATTAGCATAAGTCTTATAATCAAGGATTTACAGAGGAAACCACAAGACTATAGGAAGGGCAGAGATGTGAATAGGGGTGGCTCCACTCCCACAGGCAGTGATTGAGATTCCGGAGGGATATCTCAGCTGGATAAGCTCCCCCTCAGGAGTGTAGGGTCTCAACCTCAACCCAGAGCACCAGAGCCAGGAAGAAGAGCTCACATCACATCTGGCTGTGAAATTGAACAGGGATTCTGTCCACCAGGGGGAGACAGGAATCTGCTAGAGATACAGGCACCCCCTTAAAGAGCCAGTATCCAAAATCTCATTTGCAACCACTCAATCTGGGCTCTGGCGGAGAAAGGGCAGAGTGAACTAGAGTCCCATAGGGAGAGTCTGGTGTTTTGTGGCTCTGCAGAGAGAGCTGAAGAGACAGCTGCCAGGATCTCTGTGCTAAATTCTTCTACCTCCCACACCACAGACAGCATTTATTCTTGGGTGGAGTACTCCCTTCCATGTGGCATTACCCTGGTGGAAAGCAATAGCCCCACCCTCTGAATTCCCTCTGGCCCCAAACTGTGGAGTTTATACCCTGCTGAGGAGTACAGCCAGAGGCACTTTCAGTGACTGAGCTTAACAGGCAGCCATCAGGTAGAAGCAGATGGAGATGGATCTTGGGGTACCTTGGGCCTATTGCTGACCTGCCTGCAGGCCCAGTGTTGGTAAAAGCAGGACTTAGTGCACAGCTTGGTCTTTTCTGTGTGCAACCAGGCCCAGCACAGGCAGCAAAAACTGTGGATCACTTACAGCTCCAAACAGGTTACCCAGAGTCAGTCACAGACAGCATCTGACACTGGCTTACAAAAGAGTCACTCCAACAGTCCCAGAACCAACATACCCAGTGGTGAGGTTCACACAACATCAGAGCAGGATCCAATTAGCTTCACAATCAGCACATCCAAAGGAAGATGTAGGCAGGCACCAAAACTTGCTGAGGTGAATTCAGTTTTCTATGGTTAGTACTGGACCAGCAACTTGCACACTATAGTCAGGATTAAATGTCATAGTCATCCAGCCAGAGAATTGACCCCAAGCAAAATGGGCCAATAGGAATCAAGACTCAATCACAGCAGGAGGGCCCAAATAACCCACACAGTGGATATTCATGGAGCACTCAGCTCAGGTGATTAAGGAGACTGCACTAGTGGACCCCACAGAACACCTACTACATAAGGTCACCCCACAAAACTGGGAGTGATAACAGATCTATCTAATACATAGAAATAAACACAGCCCTGGCTGGTGTGGCTCAGTGGATTGAGCACCAGCCTGTGAACCAAAGGATCACCAGTTCGATTCCCAGTCAGGGCACATGCCTGGGTTGCAGGCCAGGTCCCCAGTGGGGGCACAGAAGAGGCAACTACACATCAACTTCTCTCCCTCTCTTTCTTCCTCTCTTCCCCTCTTTCTAAACATAAATAAATAAAATCTTTTTAAAAAAGAAATAAACACAAAGAGGCAACCAAAATGGGGAAACAAAGAAACATGTCACAAATAAAAAAAAAAAAGAAGAAATCTTCAGAAAAAGAGCCAAATGAAAAAGAGGTAAGCAATTTATTAGATGTGGAGTTCAAAGTAATTATTATAATGATGCTCAGTGGCATGAAAAAGGACATAGAAACCATAAAAAAGAACCAATCAGAAATGAAAAATACAATATCTGAAATGAAGAATACACTGGAAAGATAAACAGTAGGTTGGATGAAGGAGAGGATCAAATCAGTGTTTTAGAAAACAAGGTAGGAAAAAAAAAAAACACCCAAACAGAGCAGCAAAAAGAAAAAAATAATTTTTTAAAAATGGGGATAGTTTAAAAGACCTTTGGTACCACACAAGGTGTAGTGACATCTGTATCATAAGGGTACCAGAAAAAGAAGAGAGAGTAAGGGATCAAAAACCTACTTGAAGAAATAATGAATGAAAATGTCATTAACCTAGTGAAGGAAAAAGACACAAGTGCAGAAAATGCAGAGAATCCCAAACAAGACAGATCAAAAAAGGCCCACACCAAGACACATCACAGTTAAAATGGCAAAGGTTAAAGATAAGGAGAGAATCTTAAAAGCAGCAAGAGAAAAACAGTTACCTACAAGAGAGCTCCCATAAGATTGTCATCTGATTTCTCAACAGAAACATTTCTGGCCAGAAAGTATTGGCATGAAATATTCAAAGTGATGAAAAGCAAGGACCTTCTACCAATATTACTCTACCCAGCAAAACTGTTATTTAGAATAGAAGGACAGATAAAGTGCTTCCCAGATAAGAAAAAGTTAAAGGAGATTGTTACCACCAAACCAGTATCAGAAGAAATGTTAAAGGGCCTGCTTAAAGAAGAAGAAGAAGAAAGAAGGGTAGATAAGGAGGAGTAGGGGAGGCATAAAAACGTAGTTAAAATAATAAAATGGCAATGAATACATACTTATCGATAATCATTTTATTTGTTCTTTTCTTTTTTCTTTTTTATTTTAATTGTTGTTCGTGTACAGTTTTCTGCCCATTATCCCCATCCCAGACCACCCCCCAGCCCTCCCCACCTCCCTCCTGTCTTCACCCCCGCCCCCATCAATAATCACTTTAAATGTAAATGGCTTAAATGCTCCAATGGATAAGCTGAATGAATAAGAAAACAAGATTCATACATAAGCTGTCTACAAGAAACCCCCCACAGAATGAAAGATACACAGAGACTAAAAGGAAAGGGATGGAAAAAGATATTTCAGGCAAATGGAAAGGAAAAATACTGGTGTAGCAATACTTATATCTGACAAAATAGACTTTCAAAGGCTATACTAAGAGACAAAAAGGATACTACATAATGATAAAGGGAACAATCCAACAAAAGAATTTAACACTTATAAACATTTATACATCCAACATAGGAGCACATAAACATGTAAAGCAAATCTGGATGGACATAAAGAGATTGACAGTAATACATAGTAGGGGCTATTTGACACCCCATTGACATCAACGGATAGATCTTCCAAGCAGAAAATCAATAAGGAGACAGCTACCATAAATGACACAGTAGACCAGATGGATTTAATTTATATCTTCAGGGCGTGTCTCCCACAAACAGTAGAATATATATTCTTTTCAAGTACACATGGAATATTTTTTAAGATAGACCACATGTTAGGACACACAACAAGTCTCAACAAATTCAAGAAAATGGAAATTATATCAAGCATCTTCTCTGACCATAATGGTATGCAACTAGAAATCAATCACAAGAAAAATTGGAAAACACACAAAAACAGGGAGGCTAAATAACATTTTACTGAACAATGAATGGGTTAACAATGAGATCAAGGAAGAAATCAAAAATACCTTGAAACATATGAAAATGAGAACACAGCAACCCAAAATCTGTGGGACACAGGGAAAGCAGCCCTGAGAGGGAAATTCATAGCATTACAGACCTATCACAAGAAACAAGAAAAACCTCAAGTAAACTATCTAACTTTACACTTAAAAGACCTTTAAAAAAGCAACCAACAAAGCCACAAGTGAGTAACAAAAAAGAAATAATAAAGATCAGAAATAAATAAGAAATAAATGATTTCTAGTTTATTTACTAGAAATAAATAAAACAAAGTCTAAAAAAATACAAAAATTGATGAAAGCAAGAGCTTGTCCTTTGAAAAGATAAACAAGATTGACAAACCTTTACCTAGACTCATCAAGTAAAAAAGAGAAAGGACCCAAATAAATAAAATCAGAAATGAAAGAGAAGTAACAACTGACACCACAGAAATACAAAGGATTATAAGAAAGTATTATAAACAAGCATATGGCAACAAATTAGACAATCTGAACAAAATGGATAAATTCCTAGAAACTTACATCTTCCAAAACTGAATCAGGAAGAATCAGAGAATCTGAATATACTCATTACAACTAGTGAAATTGAAGCAGTAATCAAAAAAAAAAAAAAATCCCAACAAACACGAATGAATTTTATAGGTGAATTTTACCAAACAGTCAAAGAACTAACATCTATATAATTTAATTAACCAATATCACTCCAATAAATTCAATAAAAATTTTTCAAAAAGAAACACAAGCATTTGTGCATTGATTTTGTATCCTGCAACTTTACTGAATTTATTAGTTCTAATAGTTTTTTGATGAAGTCTGTATGATTTTCTATGTGACAATTTTACATCTTACTTTCCACATTGAATGGCAGTTATTTCTTTTCCTTGCCTAATTTCTCTGGCTAGGACTTCCAATGCTGTGGTGAATAAAGTGGCAAGAGTAGACATCCTTGTCTTGTTACTGATTTTAGAGGAAGTTTTTATCTTTCTACCATTCAGAATGATGTTAGCTGTGGGCTTGTCACATATGGTCTTTTTATGCTGAGGTACAACCATTTTGTTGAGAGATCTTATCATAAATGGATGCTGACTTTTGTCAAATGCTTGTTCTGCATCTATTGGGATGATTATATAATTTTTAGTTTTTATTTTGTTAATGTGGTGCACCACATTGTCTAACTTGAGGATGTTGGACAATTCTTGCATCTCTGTAATAAATCCCATTTGGCTCTGGCTGGCTGGTGTGGCTCAGTGGACTGACTGCCAACCTGCGAACCAGAGTCGCCAGTTTGATTCCCAGTCAGGGCACATGCCTGGATTTCAAGCCAGGTCCCCAGTAGGGAGCATGCAAGAGGTAACCAGGCATTGATGTTTCCCTCTCTCCTTCCCTTCCCCTCTGTCTAAAAATAAATAAATAACATCTTTAAAAAAGTAAAATTAAAATTAATCCCATTTGAACATGGTGTATGATCCTCTTACTGTACTGTTGAATTTGGTCTGCTAATATTTTAATGAGGATATTTTTTAATATTTACTTATTTCTAAAATTATCATACAGTAAAATTGACTTCTTGGGCCAAGGTGGTACCATTCTATGAATTTTAACTTATTTTTTTTTATGTAGCCACCACCACAACCGGAATACATAAATACCCTTTCACTTCAAAAACATTCCCTTTATAATTACACTCACCCCTTACTTTGTGCAATTATTGATCTGTTCTCCATCCCTATCATTTGTCTTTACTAAACTGTCAAATTGGGGGATGGTCTGGGATGGTAGTAAAAGGAAGAAAACTGTACTTGAACAACAATTAAAATTTAAAAATAAAAATAAAAATATATAAACTGCCCTGGCTAGTGTAGCTCAGTGGATTGAGCGTAGGCCTGTGAACCAAAGGATCGCGGTTTGATTCCCAGTCAGGGCACATGTCTGGGTTGCAGGCCAGTTCCCAGCAGGGGGCGCACAAGAGGCAACCACACATTGATGTTTCCCTCTCTCCCTCCTTCCCTTCCTCTCAAAAGATAAATAAAATGTTAAAAAAATATTTTAAAATTCTTTCTTAAAAAAATATATATATAAACTGTCAAATAAATAGAATCATACCAAATTTTGCCATTTATACTGTGCACCCATGTTTTTGGCCCAAACTTTCAGAAAAAAATCTTTCATTTTAATTTTTAATTCAATTACTTATATACTTATATTTAGAAACAAACCAATTATCATATTATTCCCGGGCATTATTTTGCATACAGATTTCATTATTGCTTTCTAGACTTACTACTTTTAATGCATAAGCATAAATAAAAGGATTAAAAACATTTATATGGATACAGAATTAGTACTACCCATGTATAATGTGCATCCTTATTTTTCCCTCAAAAATTTTGGCAAAAAAGTGCTCATTCTATACAGCAAAATACAGTATATGCCTTTTCAAGTTGACTTCTTTCACTCAATTTAACACCTCCCCATGTTTGTTTTTTCATTTTTCAGAAAATTTCCATTTTCCCATACACCTGAATTGAGCAATAACAACTTTAAGATGATCATATAGTTACAATAACCTTCCTAGTTTTAAGAAAGTTGATAAAGTGTCTTGAAGGTTTTTTTTTTTTTTTTCCAGGAGTGAAGAGTGAGATACGTTGTGGGCTTCTGGTAGTCAGGTGTCAAGTTTAATGGATCTTGGTTCTGTTCCTCCAGTATGTATATGCAAGTGCTTTGAATGGTGGACTTAAGGGAGACACTTCCAAAAAAGAGGCCTCACACCTTCCCTGCTGAATTATGTCACTGAAATCTTAATAATATCATCAGTTCCTCTAGCAACAGGTTTTGAGTTCTTCCATTTCTTTCTCCAATTCTGTACATGTTGATTTAGCTTTCTGTATTAGCATCGCCTGCTTCTTGGCAAGCTTGATAAGATCTTCCTGGAGCAATGTTCCAGACTTCTATTCTTCAGAGAGCCTGCTAGTTAAGAATTATCTCTGCCTTAAATTTTCCAGATCCAGAGGTGGCTGGTAAAGCCACTCCATCTTAAACAGGATCCTTCATGACCACCCACCCACTGCAGTCCTGTAATCTGGCCATTGCAACCACGCTGCCCTGCTATTAAGGGTTTTTGCATCTATGTCTACCAAGGATATTGGCCCATAATTTTATTTTATTTTCTCTTCTCTTTTTCTCTTCTCTTTTCCTCTCCTCTCTTTTTCCCTTTCCTTTCCTTTCCTTCCTTTCCTCCCCTTCCTTCCTTCCTTCCTTCCTTCCTTCCTTCCTTCCTTCCTTCCTTCCTTCCCATCGATGTTGCCTGGTTTTGGTATCAGGATAATGCTAGCCTCATAATGTGCATATGGAAGAGTTTGACAAAATTAACATTAAAATATTCTTTGAATGTTTGGCACAATTCATCAGTGAAGCCACCTGGTCCTTGACTTTCATTTGTTGGAATGATTTCAATTACTGATTCAATCTCTATGCTTGTAATTGATGTGTTCAAATTTTCTATTTCATCATGATTCGGTCTTGGAAGATTGTATGTTTCTAGGAATTTATTCATTTCCTCTAGTTGTCCAGTTTGATGGCATATAATTGTTCATAGTAGTCTCACATGGTCTTTTATATTTCTGTAGTATCAGTTGTAATATCTCTTATTTTTCATTTGAGTATTCTTTTTTCTTAATGAGTCTAACTAAAGGTTTATCAATTTTGATTATCTTTTCAAAGAACCAGCTCTTACTTTCTTTGATCTCAATTGTCTTTCTGTCTCTATTTTATTTATTTCTGCTCCGATTTTTGTTATTTCTTCTCTTCTACTAACTTTAGACTTGTTCTTCTTTTACTAGTTCCTTGAGGGGTAAAGTTAGATTGAGATTTTTCTTGTTTCTTGAGGTAAGTATTTATTGCTATAAACTTCCTTCTTAGAACTGCTTTTAATATATCCATAAATTTTGGTATGTTAAATATGTATTCTCCTTTGTCTCAGGTTTTTTTTCTTTAATTATATTTTATTGATTATGCTATTACAGTTATTCAATTTCCCCCCATCATTCCCCTCTGCCCTTCACACCCCCTCCCACCCACATTCCCCCCTTTAGTTCATGTCCATGTTTCATAAGTTCTTTAGCTTCTATTTTTCCCACACTATTCTTGCCCTCCCCCTGTCTATTTTCTACCCACCATCAAAAAAATATGGAACGCTTCACAAATTTGCATGTCATCCTTGTGCAGGGGCCATGCTAATCTTCTCAGTATCGTTCCAATTTTAGTATATGTGCTGCCAAAGTGAGCACTTTTTTTTCTGTTTTGATTTCACCTTTGACCCATCAGTTGTTTGGTATCATGTTGTTTAATCTCCAAAGATTTGTGAATTTTCTAGTTTTCTTTGTGTAATTGATTTCTAGTTTAGTATCATTGTGGAGGAAAAGATGCTTGATATGATTTTAATCATCTTAAATTTATTAAGATGTGCCTAACATATGAACTATCTGGGAAAATGTTCCATGTGAAATTTATAAGAATATGTATTCTATTGCTTTTGGTTGAAATGTTCTGTAAATATCTGTTAAGTCCAGCCAGCACTTAATCCACTGAGCCACACCAGCCAGTGCTACAGTTTTGTTTTAATGTCTATTTTTCTGATACAACTATAGCTACTCCAGATATTTTATTTGTTTATTTCTATTTGCATATATTTCTATATCTTTTTTCATACCTCCACTTTGTGTGTGTTATTATACCTAAAATATGTATCTTGTAGGCAGCGTATAGATGGGTCTTTTGTTAAATCCACCCAGCAATTTTATGTCTCTTGATTCAAGAATTTAGCCCTTTTACATTTAAAATAATTATTGATAGATATTTGCTTATTGCCATTGTAATTGTTTTCTAGCTGTTTTTGCAGTTCTTGTCTATTTCTTTCTTCTTCCCTTGCTCTCTTCCTTTGTAGTTTGATGACTTACTTTAGTGGTATGCTTAGATTCTCTTTTATCATTTCTGTTTATCATTTGTATATTTACTATAAGTTTTTGCTTTGTGGTTGAGGATCCCAGCACCTAGATTCAGGCTGAGTGGAAGTCAGACCCTCAGATAGCAGCTTTTGAAACTATACAAATATATATATTCCCAAGAAACCCCACACATAAGTCCCACTGGCCACCAGAGCCATAAGTCGTGGAGGTGTGCCCTGGGTAACAATAGGAAATATCTGGGCTCCAGATGTGTGTATAAGCTCCTTTATGAGAGACACAGGTAAGCTGAAGCAAAGCAGAGGGAGAGCACCAAGATGGCATCCACAGCTTATGTTCCCTGAGAGCAGCTCCACAGGTTACTCAATGTGTGCCAAACATAAAACCTGTCCCTCCCTCCAAAGTTCCAGGACAAACAGAGTGGCTCACTTACAGAAAGATTGTCTGAGCAATGCCCTGGAGCGGTAGCCTGCCAACCATCCCTCTGATTGCCTCTGATTGTCCCTTGGGATGCAGCAATACAAGCTCCTCCAGACACCAGAGTCATGAAAGCAAGGGGCATCCCCTGGGCATCAACCACAAAAATCAGGCACCAGACACAAGTAAACCTCCCCTCCAGGAGACACTGGTGCTCTACTACTCTGCAGAGGGCAAGCACAAAGACAGTACTCATCCTCTGTGGTCTCTGGAAAGGATTATAGTCATCCCTTAGATGTGTGTTTAATGAGAAGCCCACCCCTCAGGCTGCAGTCATGATCATTATGTAATAGGTCTCCTTCGCAGAAAGACCAGTCTCTTGGTCTGTTGCCTCTCGCTGTGTGCCTAGGGGGTGGCAGCTGTTTAAGAACTCTTTCTCCATTGGTTTCAGTCCTGTGGGACCCACAAGCATAAGCTCCACAGGCCACCAGAGCCAGATGATATAGAGGTATCCTTTGGCAGCAGTCACAGAAATCTAGGAAAACAGATGTATGTAAAGTGTCCCTTCCAGGAGATATTGATATTCTGTGGCACAACAAGGACAAAGGTGAAGATGGCACCCACCAGGCTCTGTCCCCGGAGAGTATTTCAGAAGGCTCCTAGATGGGTGTATTAAGGTAGGTACCTGTCCCTCAATACAAGCAGATGAATGACCTTCACTTTTAGTCTGGGCGTCATTGGCTGCCTCTGAATGGGGTCTGGGATAGGTAAGTCTGAGCATACAAACTCTTAAAGAAGTGTTTTTCTCGCAATAGACAAGATATGGAAACAAACTAGGTGTCCACGAATAGGTAAGTGGATGAAGATGTGGTACATATATACAGTAGAATATTGCTCAGCAATAAAAAAGAACAAAAGCCCAGCATTTGCAGCAACATGGGTAGACCTAGAGGGTATTAGGCTAAGTGAAATAAGTCAGCCAGAAAAAGACAAATGCCACATGACTTCTATGTGAATTTTAAAAATCAAAACACACATAATATGGGAAAGATGGGGAACACATACAAAGGGCCCATGGACAACGACAATGGGGTGGGGATTGACTTTGGAAGCAGGGATTGGACAGGGCAAGGGAGAGCAATGGGGGAGGAACAGGGACAACTGTAACTGGAAACAAAAATAAACTTAAAAATAAATAAAACTAAACTGAACTAAAACAGGCTAATAGAAAAAAGAACAAACTGGTAATTGCTGGGGTGAGGGGATGTATGGGTGAAAAGATGAAGGAAAATATAGTTAATGACAGTTTCACTTTGCACATGGCAGATGGTTACTAGACTTAGTGTGGTGATCAAATCATAAGAGATATATATAGATAGATAGATAGATAGATATAAATATATGGAGTCACTATGTTGTAACCTGAAACTATTATAATACTGTATACCAATTATACTTTAATATTTTTAAAAGTCCAAGAGAGCCATGGCTGGGTGGCTCAGTTGGTTGGAGCATCATCCCATACACCAAAAGGTTGTGCATTCAATCACTGTTCAGGGTACATGCCTGGATTGTGGGTTTGGTCCCTAGTCAGGGCACATATGGAAGGCAACTGATCATTGTTTCTCTCTCACAGCTCGCTCTCTCTCGCGTGCTCGCTCTCTCTCTCTCTCTCTCTCTCTCTCTCCCCCCCTCTCTCCCTCCCTGCTTCCTCTGTGTCTAAAATCAATAAGCATCCTCAGGTGAGGATTTTTATTTAAATCCAAAAGAAAACATATTGCCTGTAAAGAATCCAGAAAGAGAAGGCACCTAAGCAAGCTGAATACCTTCCTCAATGACCTTCTCCTCCCTCCTTCTAGCCTCTCTTCTGATGTTAATGTTAAGTATAAACAAAGAGCATTGTTTGTTAATTTTTTACTAACTGGCTTTAAATTTTCTTAAAAGTGCATTTCTCAAATGATGCAAGCCTCATTAGTTTTCAAAATTAGATACTTGGCGAGCTCTTATATCAAGTGTCTTAAATTGGGGGTGCCTAATGTGGGGTTTGAAGCCCCTGGAAGAAGTTTCAGGTTTTGACTTCCTGCCCACTTGTGGGCCATTGTGCTAGGAAGAGATTACAGCGAGAATGAGTCCCAGCCTCTTGTACCTGCTTTGATGTGGTTTTCATCTGACTTGCCTGATACCTGCTCATCACTCAGTCAGGCTTTAGGTTTTTCCAGAGGAAATTGTTCCATTTGCAGCTGTAGATTCAGTGCATCCATGGGAGGAAGTTCAGGATCTTCTTCCCTCACCATCTTGAACCAGAGCCCTGTCATGAATACTGATTTTGAGATTACAAATTTTATCAGGTAAGCAAATTCAAAAATACAGAACACACAAACAATTAAGATCAACTGTGCTATGGAAAAGAATAATGGTGGGGGAGAGGCATCCTGTTCTACCTGAGGAACTGATATTTCACCTGACCTGGATACAAGGAAAGGTTGAAAAAGAACATTCCAGCATAGGAAACAGCATGTTCACAGGCTATATAGGTCAGAGAGAGCAATTAGGCTTGCTCTACAGATGAAAAAATAGCATTGTTTAAATGGTAAACAAGGCAGAGAGTATTAGATGATAAGGCTGGAAAGAAAGGTAGGGGCCTATAAAAGACAAATGCACTAGACAATTAAAGAGATTTTATTCAGGCTATTAGGAGCATGTTGGTAAAGGAGAAACATCTCCCCCCAAAAGGAAGAAAGCTCAAGGTTTTTATGAAACAAGAAAATCATTTAGGAACCGTAGAGGTATGTCTCAAAAGGATGGAAGATTATCTTATCCATCACTGCTTTCCAGAAGCACAAGGCTCAGATAAAATTCAAAACCATCAGTTTCCCCTTTTGGTCACAATAAATAAATATCATTCATGACTGAACAACTCAGAGGCAACTATAAACCTCCTCCAGAGGAGTGAAGCAGTTTCTGAGAAACAGTCTCTCAAGAACTTTTGTTGGCGTTGTTGTGAAAAGCCATTTAGCCATCTTTTGAAAAGTTGCGGCGAAGTTCAATTGTTTCAGCATCCTGAAGATTAGGGTTCCTAAAAGAGGAGTGTGTAGAATGAAAAACCAAAAGTATTAAGATAAAAGTTTGCATCAAAGGGGGGGGTTGTTGAATGTGGAGGATGGGGGGTAGACAGGGCAGGAGAGAGTAATGGGAGGAAAATGGGGACAATTGTAATTAAACAACAATAAAAAACTAAATAAATTTTTCAAAAAGTAAAAGAGCCAACAGTTTAACCCTGGGGGTAACTAGATTCAAGAGGTGGATGGAGGAAGATCTTGGTTACTCAATACTTGCTGAGTTTCACAAATAGGTGTCAAAACTGGTTTCCCACAGATGGGGAATAAGTCATAAATCTCTAGTAAACAAGACAGAGTTTGCATACCCATAAATTGCTTTCAATTTACAAAGAGATCAAAGTAGCTCAAAAGCAATGAACAGGAGCAATGTGTATAGCGTTCTACTGAAACACAGAATTTATCTCTACCATCTCCCCATCCTGGGTGAAAGATACGCTTAAAGATTCCTCTTGATCAAAGGAATAGGCTGGCATCGTTAGATTTGATCTAATTATTTACATACTTGCAGTAAGGCTAATTTACTATAAAGCCTTCTTACTTTTGTTTCCTGGAAGTTTTCATAAGGAACTTCAGATTGGCATTTTAAAAACTCTTGAGGCTAGTAAACCAAATTAAAAACTCACCATCAGATTTCACCTTACTGCCTATAAATCTGCACAAATTCTTTGCTTTCCAAGGTCTCCAAAACCAGAGTAGTAGATTCTGTGAGGTCGGTGGAGGAAGAGCTCAGTTACCCAGCACCACTTGTTGAGCTTTTGAAACTAGGATGCTACTCTTCATCTGCCAGGAAGTGACTCTCCTTACTCACCTGAAGGCTGGGAACTCTGGAACGCTGTTAACCCATCCAGTAGCCTGGATGGCACCAGGCAACTTTTCCTAAGCATTGGTTCCCTAAAATCAATCTGAGTTCCTGAAAATCATCTGCTTGAGCATCATTCTCAAATATGACATTCCAGGCAAGTCTTTGTATGCATAACCCATGTTTCCAAACATGTCCTGTTAATAAGGGCAACAGATTCTTATTGAACTTAGGCAAGTAATCATATTTCCATGAAAATTAAAACATTTAATAAAAGTTTTAGAATTCTGGAGAGACTAAACAGGAAGAACAAGATATTATTTACAAAATGTCCTTTCTGTTTACAAAAGCAAAGTCTACTAAATTGTAATAAGTAACAGAACTTAAGACAAAAGGAAAAAGGGTTTCTTATATATCTAGAAAATAGAATGTTAAAACACTAACAATATTACAAACAAAACCCACAATTATCTCTCATTAATTCATTCACCTATGTAATTAGTTCTTGCTCCATGGAGTCTTGAGTTAGTGACCGGTTTCTTGACTAGAATTCTGGAAATCCAAACTCAGTCCATTGGTATTGTCTCGAAATTATTCAAATGATGACATCAGAACCCTGCACCCATTAGTACCTGGCATAGTCCTTTTTAAAGGAATTTTGAGACAGTCCTCTGTTCAAGGTAAAGCACTCAGGCCTGTAGCTGATTACAAATGATTTCAGGAAAGTGGATAAAGAAGACATGGTACATATATACTATGGAATACTACTCAGCCATAAGAAATGATGAAATACTGCCATTTGCAGCAACATGGGTGGACTTTGAGAATATTATGCTAAGCAAATTAAGTCAGTCACAAAAAGCTGAGGACCATATGATTTCACCTATATGTGGGATATAAAACTGAAACTCATACACACAGACAGCGAAGTGGTGGTGACCAGAGGGAAGAGGGTGGGGGTAGTAAAGGGTAAAGGGGCCAAATACGCGTTGATGGAAGATGATTTGACTTTGGGTGGAGGGCACACAATGCAATGTATCATAGAAATGTATACTTGAAACCTATATGATCCTATTAACCAATGTTACCCCAATAAATTGAATTAAAAAATAGATGACAAAAGACTTAAAGGCTGTGGTTATCTTACTATTGACCATATTCAAAAGTGAAAGATATGATGAGATTTCATTACAAAAATAAAATAACCATCAAGGAAATTTGGTTGTTTCTGTGGCATGGAAAATAAGATAATAAAGTCAATCCAAACAAAAGTTTTAAACAAAATATCTACAAACATAGTGATTAGCCTAATTTTTATTTATTTATTTATTTATTTATTTATCAATTACAGTTTACATTCAGTATTATTTTGTATTAGATTCAGGTGAGCCCTATTTTTAAGTAAGAGTGATTATATCTAATTAATAAAAATGGACTAACAATCTTTACAAAGAAAAAATCATCAGCTATAACATAATAATCCTAATATAATATGCCACAATAATTGTTATCAGCATATTATTATAATATACCAAGAATATATCAAGAATATCAAATAATGAGTTTCTGCAAGTCTAGAGTTAGTCCTAAACATCTTTACATTAATAAAATTCAATAGGTAAGGGATGTAAATCCCCAATTAAAAAATCACTGGCTTAGAAGATGCTAGATTCAAATTAAATAAACTTGTAACCAATTTAGCATTTTAAAAAATAACTGAGATTATGACTGATAATACTATACTGTTGATTTCTATTATCAGGCAAAACAACACTAGGACATTGACAAAGAGAAACCCTTCATGGACAGGGAGGGCATTGAAAATTTTGTAGGAACTTCCCACATAGCATACAATTTCTGAAATAATTGTATTAATAACATTTTACCTATACCACTTCAACCTAAGAAAGGCTGAGAATCTCTGATTAACCACTCTTCTCTTGAAACTCATCCATAGTAACATACCAAACAAACTCAATTATCACTACCAGTTCCATTTTACAAGGTAAAATAATTAATCCTTTTTTCCATTTTCCAGGGGCCCTCTGGAAAATCTGAAAGACAGTTTTAGGTGCAAAAGATGTCATTTAGGATTAGCTTTGGGGAAGCCAAAATGTCAAATTTGTGAGGGTATTTGAACACTTGATTAAGATAGGATCATGGGCGCCCTGTGTAGTGTGGTTCAGTTGGTCAGAGTGTTGTCCAGTACACTAAGAAGTCACAGGTTTGATTCCCAGGTGGTGCACATATCCAGATTTCAGGTTCTATCCCTGGTCAGGGCACATATGAGAAAGCAACCGGTCAATGTTTCTCTCTCACAGCTAAGTTTCTCAGTTTCTCTCTCTCTCTCTTCCCCCCTCCCTCCCTCCCTCTCTAACAGCAATTTAAAAGTATCCTTGGGTGAAGATTAAAAAAAGATAGGATCATGGGCTACTGAAAAACAAAACTCAGCTATCTATTTGACCAATTTGAGAGTATAAGTTTTGAAAAGTAAAAATAAGAAATAACATAATTGTAAAAAACCATAGTGATTTCCTAAAGAACCATAGGTATTTCCTAAGAAGACTTTTTTCTTACATAATCAAGGATATCATAAAGTCAGCATAAACAATAGAAGTTTATTCTAGCAAGACACAGAATCTTTGTCTTCTAGGCAGATTACACAGAAAGTAAGGAATAACTTCTTATGACCTTTTATTAAGAGCAGCCCAATAATCCAATAAAAATTTGACATTTAATCAGAGAAGAAATCCAATTCTAGTTTTCTGTCAAAATAATATTTGATACTAAAGCTCTTTTTGAAAATCTTATAAATAAGCACATCAAGTCTTAGCCAGCTTTAAACACAATAAATTAAATTCACTTCCCACAAACCTTCTACAATTTTCTATGTCCATACGCAACCATTACAGTACAACTTTTCAAAGTACTAAAAACAAACGCATTTATTAACAGACCCAAGTATATATACCCTCTGTATAGCATATCAAAATATGCAAAAGTATATAAACTTAAAATTGTTTAGTGATTAATGTTTCAGTAGTCTATCTTAGAAATGATCTAAGGTATCTAATGAATATCCATTAACCAACTCAATTGAGTATCACTCCAAGGCTTTAAGTTATTGAAATATGTTGGAAATTATCTTCAAGTGGACATGATACAACACATAACTACTATTTGTTTTCATTTGTTTAATTTTTAATTACAGTTGACATATAATATCATATTAGTTTCAGGTGTACAACATAGTGATTCAACATTTATATAACTTACTAAGTGATTACCCTGATAACTCTAGTACTCATCTGACACCATACATAGTTGTTATAATATTATTGATTATATTTCCTGTGCTGTATTCTATATCCACGGCTGTTTGTACAACTGGCAATTCGTACATTTTAATTTCTTCCCCTTAGTTTCCCATTCATCTGGCAACCATCAGTTTATTCTCTGTATCTATGAGTTTGTTTCTGTTTTGTTTGTTCATATAGTTTATGTTTTAGATTTTCATACAAGTGAAATCATTTAGTATTTGTCTTCTTCTGTCTGACTTATTTCATTTAGCATAATACCCTCTAGGTCTACACATGTTGTTGCAAATGGCAAGATGTCATTCCTCTTTATGGCCAAGCCATGCCCCATTGTAAAGATATACCACTTCTTTATCCATTGACCTATATAGATTGAACTTAGGCTGCTTCTATATATTGGCAACAAACACAGGGATGTATTTTCAAATTAGTATTTTGGATTTCTTTGGATAAATACCCAGAAGAGTAATTGCTAAGTCATATAGCAATTCTATTTTTAAGTTTTGAGGAACCTCCATACATTTTTTTTATAAAGGCTGCACCAATTTACAATCCCACCAACAGTGCACAAGGGCTCCCTTTTCTCCGCATCCTTGACAACACTTATCATTTGTTGCTTCACTGATGGTAGCCATTCTGAAAGGTGTGAGGTGATATCTAATTGTGGTTTTAATTTGCATTTCTCTAATGAAAAGTGACATTGAGCATCTTTTCATATGTCTATTGGCCATCTGTATGTCCTCATTAGAGAAATGTCTATTCAGATTCTCTGTCCATTTTTTAATTGGATTGTTTGTTTTTTGGTGTTAAGTTGCATGTGTTTCTTATGTAATTTGGATGGATTGAATGGATCGTTGGCGAATATATTCAGTAGCTTGTCTTTTTATTTTGTTGATGGTTTTCTTCACTGTGCAAAAATTGTTTGTTTTGTGATAGCTCCATTTGTTTATTTCTTCTTTTGTTTCCTTGACTGAGGAGACATATACCAAAAAAATTACTGAGAGTAATGTCAGAGAATATACTGCCTACATCTTCTTCTAGAAGTTTTATGGTTTGGGGTCTTACATTTAAGTCTTTAAACCATTTTGAGTTCATGATGTAAGAAAGTGACTCAGTTTAATTCTTTTACATTTGTTTGCCCAGTTTTCCCAGCACCATTTATTGAAGAGACTGTCTTTACCACATTGTATATTGTTGCCTCCTTTGCTATAGATTAATTGACCATATAGACATGGGTTTATTTCTGGGCTCTCTATTCAGTTCCATTGATCTATATGTCTGTTTTCTGCCTGTTATGTCTGTTATCAGGTACCTCCAACTTTGTTCGTTTTTCTCAAGATGGCTATGGCTATTTGCAGAGTCTTTTGTGGTTCCACATAGATTTTTGTATTATTTGTTCTAGTTCTGTGAAATATTGGTATTTTAATAGGAATTGCATTAAATCTATAGATTGCTTTGGGTAGTATGAATATTTTAATGATGTGCTAGTTTGATTTGTTCTAGTCCTGGAAAAAAATGCCATTGGTATTTTAATAGGAATTGCATTGAGTCTGTAGATTGCTTTGGGTGGTATGAACATTTTAACAATAAAACACCATTACTATTGAAATAGGGTTTGTCAAAGTAATAATTTAATTTGGTTAAACACAAATTATTTTCTCAGAATCTTAAACATTTAGTGGAAGTAATACTAGCTTATTTGATCAGTAAAATTTTAGCCCTGGCCAGCTGGCTCAGTTGGTTGGAGTGTGGTCCAAAAAAGGTTGTGGGTTAAATTTCTGGTCAGGGCACATACCTCGGTTGCAGGTTTGATCCTTGGTCAGAGCATGTACAGGAGGTAACCAATCAATGTCTCTCTCTCTCTCTCTCTCTCTCTCTCTCTCTCTCTCTCTCTCTCTCTCAAATTAATGGACATGTCCTCAGGTAAGGATTTAAAAAATAATAATAATAAAACAATAAATAAAATTGTATACCTTTAAGAAGAACATACTTAAGTAGAATAAAAGCATAATCATAGCCCTGGCTGGTGAGGCTCAATGGATTGAGTATCATCATGTGAGCCAAAAGGTCACCTGTTCGATTCCCAGTCAGGGTACATGCCTGGGTTGCAGGCCAGGTCCCCAGTAGGAGGTGTGTAAGAGGCAACCAGACATTGATGTTTCTCTCCCTCTCTTTCTCTCTCCCTTACCCTCTCTCTAAAATTACGTAAATAAAATCTGAAAAAAATCTTGTAGTATATTCAACACTGATAATAAAAACAGCTATGCTTTTTCTAATTTAAGTCAAAAATATTAAGTGACTCATTTGTTAGATTTTATCTCAATTATGTGATCTTGAATTCTTAAAATATTTGAATTAGTTTCTACAAGAACACTTCTGTTTAGCGCATTGAAAGTATTAAATACAACACAATTTTCTTAATGTTTGAAAAGTTTAGGAACATTCAATTTATACAAGCACTTATTTATCTGTAAACCAATCAAAATAGATCTTAAAAGATTTTATAATCTAATTTTATACCATCCAGAGGTAGAAAAACATAGCAATCACACAACAAAAGGCAAAGGTCTTTCTGCATTGCATATAAACATACACACAGACAAATAGACAGCTTATAACTTTAATTGTAAAATTTTGGCCTTGGGTTAAGTGTAAACGCAGCATTACAAAACTCACTGTTGTATATGAAAGAGCTGTTCTTTTCCAGATGGCATGGGATTCTTAATTGATTTAAGCTCAAAATAAACAGGAAAAAACACCAACCAGCTCCTGTCACCTTTCACCTAACAGAGATAAGATCTCTACAAACCATTGACATATTTACAGAGATCACTGAATGGTCAGGCCATGAGAACCAAAACAAGGCACCACCAGGAATCAAGCAAGTATTCCAAAATAGTCCAAATCAAATCCTTACAGTACTAGCAGTGGGCAAGAATCCAGAATGCAGGATCTAGAGCTGGACTCACTGTTGGATGCCTACATCACCACTCAGGAGAGGAACACAAAGGGCTCTGAGTGGCTTTGTTCGCTGGGTGGGGTAAATACACATCTGAGGGTGAGATTTAACCAATTCTAGTCATGGCAACAAAACTATGAAAGAGAAAATGTCAGACCATTAAGGAGTTGATTTTATTTGGGCTATTGCAATAGAGAGAATGTTCATGAATGAGGAATATATCAAAAAAGAGCGGGGAATCTTACAGTGGGTCTTATCTGAGTCATTTAGAAATGATCGAAATAGGTCTTGTCTTGTAAGTTGTGAGGGCAGAGTGGTCCTTTGGAGTTAGCCACATCTCCGAACACAAGAGGATCATTCACAAAAGGGTAAGAGGTTTTCCAGAATTACAGGGCTCAAAATAAAGTTCAATCAACATTGTCAGGTTTGCTGACTATGTTTTTGTCTCTTTATCCTAAGAACAATGGGAAGTCATTGAGGGTTTGAGTAGGGCTATGACAGGGTCACTTGACCTCAGACAGTGTGGTTCTATCTTCCTACTTGCAGAACGTTCCTTCCATCCATGCTGCCTGCCCAAGTTTTCACAAGATACTGGATTCTGAGTTTTCCTGGTGCTGTGATCCCTCTGCCTCGCAGGACGCCCAGTGGCGACACCAGGCTGCATCTATCACTCAGGCTTTTGGACTATTTTCAGGTTTTATTGTTGCAGATGGAGACAGAGTCCAGGCTCTTGATCGTCACGAACAAAGAATTGCATGGACAACACAAACAAAACTAAGCGAAGCAAGCCGGAGAAAGTTTCTGGCATCATGATTGATAAATCCTCTGAGAAACAGGAAAAAGCCTAAAAACAGGAACACCCACCAGAGCCAATGCTGACCATCAAAATATGCAGGGAAATAAGTGGAGAACCTTACAATCAGGACCCACTTAATTAGAGAGATCAAATCCTGAAATGGCCCCATACCTCCCTGTGCACCAGCTAAAGTGGTCAGGCAAAGAGAAAGGAGAAACCCAATCGAGTTAGAGAGGAGAAAGCACATCATTACAGTATGTTAGGGATCATCTCAAAAGTTCCTAGTCAATTCTTTCTCTGCTCCTAGTAGCTAACCCCTTACCTGTTCCCAGCCCTTGGCCTAAGCATCAGGAAATAAGAGAAAAAAGGAAAAATGGGATAGGGACTGTAATCGTACAGAAAGCGCCAAGAATTGGATTTTACCAATTAAGAATTATGTGCAGAAATGCAGTCATAACAAAAGTTACACTACAATATTTGATTCTAACACACATCTTATAAATTCCAAAGTCAAAATCATCCTGACTCACAAAATCCTCATTTCTTCCAGGAACCAAAGGGATAGCACCTTCAGCCTTGGTTCTCTGGGTTTCATTATCCCAAAATACAGGAGCAGGCCATCTCTGGCCAAGGAATAGCTCTCTTCTATTGAATGGTTACAGGCTTTATAGGGTTTTTACTTAAGCATCTACACATGCGATTCTCCACAATTCTCCATGATTGCCCACTCGGGGAGGAAACCACAATGCTAATTATTAGCAGGTGTCACAAGGCGATTCTCGGAAATCAGGATGCTGACTGACAACAGCTGCAGTGTCTCAGGATTTCCTATTCTATCTCCTGCCTCGTTAACACTCATCTCATCTCACACACCCTGCAGCAGAATCTCCCCCATAAGGCCTATCCCACCATGATGAGTGTTGAACATTGAGGGATCACAAACTGGTCTACAAGAGCGAGCTAGATAGTCTAAATAAAAGAAGCGTACCTGGTAAACACAACAAATAAAGAAATGGCGTACTGTGAAAAACTGGAAAGTGCAGATGGTGCCCAAATGTGGCAGCTACTATTCAGTATAACTATTTTCAACCAGGCAAATTGTCCTGTGTTATCTGATCCTTATATTTTCAAGTTTATGAATTTCTAATTGTGAGCAACCAGTTCCAATGTTTTAAAACACTGTTCAAGTCACATAAGTTGTGAATGCTGAATTTGGCCTTCAGATTGCCACTTGGCAACTTCCACTCTCATCCCCAAGGAGATCCTGACCCTCTCAGCTGCTCCCCACCCCATCCCAGCTGCCAACAGAGCTCCAAACCTCTGTTCAGATGTCCTTGGCCCAAAAAAGAATTACCCTGAAATCCCATTGCACTAAAAACACATCACCTGTAGATCACCTCTTGGCACACGAACATTAGTATACACATTTACATATTAAGCCAGCCCTATTCAGAGAACGGATCCACCTCAGTCTACCACAGACAGTGGGTGAAATTGCAATACACGCAATGGCAGAGGCTTCATCAGCATTCCTGGCAGGGGCTGGACTGTAGAACAATTTGGTGGCCACCGATCTCACAAAAGCTGGGAAATAAGACATTTTCCAACTGAAGGTAGGCGAGGTTCAGCTGTTTCCTTCTTCACTCTTCCCATGGGCAAGAGGAACAGTAGTATAAACAGTAGCCCTGACTACTGTGGCTCAGTTGGTTGGGCATCATCCCGCAAAGCAGAAGAGCATCAATTCGATCTCCACTTAAGGAACATGCCTAGGTTTCAAGTTCAGTGCCCAATCAGGGAATGTACAAGATGTTTCTCTTAAACACCAATGTTTCTCTCCCTCTCTTTCTCCCTTCCCCTCTTTCTAAACATAAATCAATAAAATCTTTTTAAAAAGCAAATAAATGGCATACAAGCCCTGTGATAACCTACCAACCACAAGACAGCTAGCGTCTGGCAAAGTATAGGTCCTGAAGTTCAACTTCTCCTGGGTCACTTTTCCAAAATTTATGTAAGGTCCGCACGTTCTGAATGGAAAACACTGAGACCCAGAGCGGCAATGTATCACGCCTAGGGTATTTCAGACCTCAACACATTTAGAAACAATGTTCTAAGAAGCTCAGTGCTGGCTTTACTTACAGAGAAGGCAGCAAGAAAGAACAATTGCTTTCATAGCCAACTCTTGCCCGAAAGAATCCTTAAAAGGAACAGAGGACAAATTTACCGGAGCAGTATACAGGCCATGCACACTCAACATACACACTCATGCGCACAGCCCACACAGTAACACCCTTCCCCCAGCCCTGCCGTACCTGCAAACTCAAAGTAGCCCCAGCCAGTAAACCCCTCACCTTCCCCTCCTAGTCCTCAACACATTCAAAATCCTTGGCATTGATATTTCAGGCACAAAACTTATTTCTGCTTAACATTAATAGCACCAGAGGAACTTTTAACTGGGAATTACACCTCCTTCCACAAGAGTTTAACACTGGACCCCAGCAAAAGCTCCAGGCTATTCTGTGATCCTGTGAAAAGCCTTAGGAGCTGCTTGGGGGGATTAGCAGAAATAATCTTTACAGATTAATGGCTTTTCTGGGCCCCAGGTCTGATCTCCAAGCCTGGAACAGAACTCATCAGGCCTCTTGAGTCAGTGAGACGCAAAACTCAGGGAAGGAGCAGGTAAATTGCTAGAGATTGGTTTTGTGTGCTCTCGGAGGCCTCACAAGAGAGAAGCCCCCAGCCCTGGCTGGTGTAGCTCAGTGGATTGAGCACGGGCCTGTGAAGCAAAGGGTTGCTGGTTCGGTTCCCAGTCAGGGCACATGCCTGGGTTGCAAGCCAGGTCCCCAGTGGGGGACACATGAAGGCAACCACACACTGATGTTTCTCTCCCTCTCTTTCTCCCTCCCTTCCCTTCTCTCTAAAAATAAATAAATAAATAAATAAAATCTTTAAGAGAGAGAGAGAGAGAGAAACCCCCACTGTGGCTCTATACGCCTCAACCATTTCCTACTTGCAAACACACAGTGTGTGCAGCACAGCCAACCCTGCATTGATGAAAAGTAGGTGGCCTCCTACCAGGGAAGTTTGAGAAATGGCTTAAGAGGCCCCTAACAACAACAAAACCCAGCCCTCGCCTGCCAAAGCACCTGAAATCCACCATTACTCAATCCTCCTGAAGTGGGGGAAGCGCCCTGTTGAAATGTAAATATATTGTCCAATTAACATCCATTAACACATTAGCATGGAGTCTTTACCCAGATTCACTGATAAAATAGCCTAGAGAACAGAAAGTAGAATCCTAAAGGGATGGTAAATAGTTTGGGGTAAAGGTTGCAAGGTGGGGGTAGGGGGGTGGGGTGGGAAATAGGCCTAAAAGACAGTAACTATGATTCTCTTACAGATTACAAAGTGTATGAGCCTCACAACAATCCTAGTAAGTTGTTTATCCAGCCTTCTCTTATAGGTTGAAAGAGGTGAATTGATTTGCCCAAAGTGTTGCCCCGCTGCTAAACTCAACAGTCTGTCAGCTCATCATTTGAGCTGAGCTCTGTGAACTTTTTCTGCACATGTGCTCCACTCAGGCGATATGGTTTTGCAGAGATGGTCAAGATACTGTCCTCACTCTCAACGAGCTCAGTCTACTGTAGATGACAGTCAAGAGGTGGTGACAACAGATGCACATACCATGATAAGAGGAATACTAGGCACTGTGGGGACACACCAAAAAGAAGCCATTTGACCCAGACAGCGAAGTGGGGATGCAGCAAGGTCAAGGAAGGCTGCCTGCAACAACCAAGACTTCAACTCACGTATTCTCACTCCAACCCCATACTCTCTATACCCCTAATGATAAGCATCAGGATGCATTGACAATTTGGTTTTCTCAGCCCACAGATAAGGTACAGCATGCTCCAAGATTCCAGCCCATGGCTCCCCAGTCCTAACATCAGGTCTTTCCAGCTGTGGCTGTCCGATCAGCCAGGCTTCCAGGCCCTGCCATCATTGTCAGGGATGCTATGGGCTTCCCACACCATTGATTGTTCTTTCCCTGTAACTTGCATGCTAGTGGGGAAGGGGGAGACCTGAGGAGTCTGGGACATGGTTGAAGTTCAGGTTCTGCCTCATTGAAAATCAATCATTTGCTCCTCATTGGGGTGACCTAATTAAAAACAAAGGTTTTAAGTGTTTACTATGTGCTAGACACTGTGCTAAGCTCTCCGTAGACATTTTCTCATTTCATCCTCCCACAGCCCTATGCACTAGGTACTGTTAACACCTCCAGTTTACAGATGAAGAAATGGAGAGTTAGGTCACATGACTTGGCAGAGCCTGGGATTCTCACCCAGGCCTGTGTAGTGTCCACAGCACCACCGTCCCTGAATTGCTGTAAACTCCTCCATCTCCTGCCTCCCAGCTACTCACTCTATTCATTCAATCATTGGTGTTTATTAAGAACCTACTACATTTTCAGGCACTAAACTTGAATATAGTGTAATTAAAATTCTAAGATAGGTAAGCCAAGGAATTTACTTTCCAAGATTTCACAGAACATAAAGTTGCTGATGTTTAGAATTGAAAACCCACAATGCCCAACACCTTTATCCTAAAATGAGGAAACAGAAGCCCAGAGAGGACACCTGAGTCACCCAAAGCCACATAGCTGGTTAATGGCTGTGCCAAAGCAAAAATGGGTCAGTCTACATTACTGGTTCTCAAACTTACTGTATCAGAAGGATCTTCTTTCAAGTGTAGATTCCAGAAACCCTCCCCAGAATACACATTCTGGATCTGTAGAGATAGTACCTGGGAAACTGCATTTAAAGAAGGGCCAAATGTGGTCCTCAGAACAGACATAGAGAGATTATTTCCTGTGTCCTGCTGCACCATCTGTGTCACTGAATGAGCACAATCAAACTCATTTTTACCCTTAGGTGACACAGAAAGAGCTAAACCTAATCAAAAGCAGGAAAGTTTTGTGGACACAATCTACTGGGAAAGGTAAGATCAATGCAAGGGGAACAATTTGGGAAGGAATACATACAATGACAATGAAGAATGAATTAGCAAAACACAAAGACAGTCAAGGCTGTAGTATTAGGAGCAGGAAAAGCTTTCTGTGGGCTCAGGGGATCATGGAGGACTTTCTGGAGGAGGTAGGTTTTGAGTCCAGCATTGCAGGACAAGAAAGATTGTGTGGACAAGGGAGATACATTCCAGAGAGAGTAAACACAAAGTGAGGACAATGAAGACTGTATTCAGGGGATATAGTGGGGGACCAAACACAGTCAGCCCCTCTTCTCATGAGTCAGAGGAATAGAGAGGGACAATAAATGACCAAATAACCAAATGGAGACTTGAGGTAGCAATAGATGCTATAAAGATATTATACTGAGTGATATTGATATACTAAAGAGTTAGACAGGAGCAGAGAAAGGACAAGCCAGATACAGAATGTCACCAGGCTGGAAAGCCCACAGTGCACAGCAACAGGCAATCATAAGTTGGGACCTTGCCCCCAAGGTGATCTCTCCTCTCCTCTCCTAGCATATCGCTGGTCATGCAGTTCTGACCCTCTCCTGATCTTGCCTCCCTCTTTTTTGGTCACTAGTCACGTAACCAACTCCCTTAGATGAGGAACAAGGGGGCAGAGAATAGTTTCACATGACCACCATACAAATTCTTGCACGACCACTCCCTTAAGCATTAAGCCCTAGAGAGGACATCTAGGCCTCAGTTATATTTTAGCTCCAGGCCTAGAAAGGCAGCAAGGCCAGGCAGAGCGACATCATGGCTGACATCAGGACATGCTATGATGCCTATTGACCCCCTGTCCAGTAGCCAACCAATCAGTGGACATCATGACCCTGATGGGACACACCTAAAAGGCTGACAAATATTCTATTGAGATCCTCCCCTGAGACCTCCAGATAAAACCCCTTAAGACAAAGGACTCAGCCATCTCTCTCTCTCTCTCTCTCTCTCTCTCTCTCTCTCTCTCTCTCTCTGTCTCTCTGTTTCTCTGTTTCTCTCTCTCTCTTTCTTGAAGATGCCTGCACCTTTGCCCACCCCTTCTTTCCCCAGCACATACTCTCTCTGGAACATGCCTGAGCCTTCGCCTTTCTCTTTTCCCCAGGCACATATATCATTGGTTTCTGTCTCCTAAGCTCCAAGGACCCTTGTTTTATAACTTGTTTCCTGAACCTACACAGCCCAGCTGGCTCATTTTTCCTACCTCTGTGACTTTTTAAATAAACTTTGTCTTATAATTTGAGTTCTTGGCTCTGAATTCTCCAGACAAACTCAAGAACCAAGGTTGCTGAACCAAGGTCCAATTCCGCTGGTTAACTTTTTTTTTTGATTGATTGATGTGAGAGAGAGAGACAGTGAAACAGACTGGTTGTTCCACCTCTCCATGCGCTCACTGGTTAACTACTGCAAGTGCCCTGACTGGAGATTGGACCTGTAACCCTGGCATATCGGGACAACACTCTAGTCAACTGGACTACCTGACCAGGGCCCGCAAGTTAACTTCTGGTGCCATCTGGCTGCTAAAAATATGACTGGGGGTTAGAAGAGCTATCTAAATAGGGGAGTAAAGGCCTACATCTGAGGAGGTGCCATTTTTGCTACAACCCAAATGACGGTAGATATAGGAGAGCAGTGGACAATATGACAGGAAAGGTGGCTGTTCAGACCTTCGCTGGGGGCTCTTCACAATCGGGTAACGTTTTGGGCCACTGGGTAAAATCAGGTTGGGACCCTAGCCCGGCAGAGTGGGCTACATTGAAGTGTACGCTTTGTTCAAACATTCAAATCTTTCAGTAAGCTCAAGGCCTCACACACTCTTTTTCTCCTTTCAAATGCTCAGCAGTTCCCAGGGTGGTTCAGTTCTCTCGACTCTGTGGGAACCAGAGGCCTCGCAGCGGAGACCTCGCAGCGAAAGCCTGACCCACCAAAATCACCCTATGCCAAGGGGCTCAGCCTAAAATGGCCCAAATGCATGAGCAGGTAGCCATCTCTCTCCTTTGGGAGGTCAGTCTATATTGCTCTAGAGTAAGAACCTGAGGCTGATGCTGGAAAAAATGGCTAATTAAACTTAAGTGAATTTTCCTTTTGCCCTTCCCTTAGCTTCCCTTACAATCACAGAACCTCTGCAGCAATAGCCACAATCTGTGTCTACACAGAACGTATTTTGCCATGTATAATGCACACCCATGTTTTTGGGTGCATTACACACAGGATTATGCCCATTATTATAGCCATGGTGTATGGTCATTATAGCCATGCATAGTGTGCATGCTTATTTTTCCCTCAAAAATCTGGGTGAAAAAGTGTGTATTATGCATAGTGAAATGCAATAGTCCATGGAGAAACCATCAGGTTGGTGATTTGTCTGGAGTACCCTAGCATCCCCTTTCTGTGCCTTTCTCTTCCCTTGAAGAAAATCTTTCCCTGGACAGATGTTCAGGACCCTCAAGGTCTCTCCTTTTACCCGATCTCCTCCTCTCAGGAAATGATAGTAAAAACCCATTAATGCTAATATTGAAGTAACTCATGACATCTAAGGAGTATTTGCATTTTAGTAGAGTGGAATTGTAGGTCTTAGCAAACAGATGTGGAAGTTTGTTTTTCTTTTAATTGGGTATTTTACGTGCATCCTTAAAAATGATATTAGAAAGACAGTTGCCTCTCCTGGCAGTATGGAGTTAAACCCTGGCTCCCTAAGGCACACACTAAAAGAAAGACAATGAGGGGCAGGAAAGAGCCAAGACACAGATTTGTCATAACTGCGGGATGAGTTTATTTGTTTTTAACCGTAATAATGATTAATATATGACAACACCCTGCGTTGCGGGTATAAAAACACAATCCTTCCCAAACTATGACTCAACCTCTGTGCTCCCAGATACACTGAAATTCCTTGGAAGGCAGCTGCGGGCTTTCATGGAGGCTCCTATTCTTGCTTCTTTCATAGTTGGACAAACTAAAACAGACCCACAACCTTGCTCCTAGGTGCCCACTCGTAAGCTAAGAAGGACTGGGCTCACAAACCCCCACACAATATAGCCAAGTAGGTCCTCTTCAGACCTGGCTACTTGGCTACTTGGTTCTCCCACCCCCAACTACCGCCCGGAAAATGGGCTGCTTGTAGGCCAAACTCCCCACTTAACAGTGATCCAAACACCTCATCCTGGACCTTTGAGTAGAAGGGCCTGGGGAAGTTCAGAGGAGTAACTGTTGCCTGTATCCACAAAATTCCTACACTTCCAGAACACTAACTCTGCCCTCTTCTTGCTTGGGGACTCCTTGTGATTGTATCTTTTACCCTAAGAAGTAAAACAATAACTCATTCCCTCTACTCAGACCATACCCTTGGGTGTGGCTTTTCAGTTAAGTAACTGCTTCTTGGGAGGAGGAGAGGTAGGAAGGAGCAGGGTGGAGTGAAGGCTAGGAAGAGTCCAAGTATCCTAATTAGCATCACTTTGAACTGTGGCCTCCAAAGGTTTTCCTTTCCACTTATCATACTTATTAACAGGAAAGCTAAGACCCAAGAGGGCAGGAACTTGCCCAAGGTCACACCAAAAGTATAGAGTAGAGCTTGGGAATAAGAACAATGTCCTCTGCCTCCAGCCAAGTGCTCCATCCAAAAAGATGTGTGATTTTTTCCCAGTGAGTCAGGGCAAAATGCAGAGAAACAGGGTTATCAGAGGAGAGGGTTGTAGTGCATGTGCTTTCAGTCAGCCTCCCAAAACGAAGAGGAATGAGAGACGCAAACAGGGCCTGAATGGAGGAATTAGAAATCCCTGAATTGCGGAGGGGCAGGGCAGAGAAAGGACAGTTTCTCCTGTTTTCAAAAACTTCACTGTGCTTGCTTCACTATCCTGGAGAGATGGAAGGAGAGGAGTGAGAAA
The DNA here is from genome assembly GCA_004027475.1 of Anoura caudifer. Taxonomy (NCBI): domain Eukaryota; kingdom Metazoa; phylum Chordata; class Mammalia; order Chiroptera; family Phyllostomidae; genus Anoura; species Anoura caudifer. Next base: position 81,643 of record PVKU01000615.1, read on the forward strand.
AGGGAGAAGGGAGAGAAGAAGAGGAAGAAGTCGGGGAGAAAGAAAGGAAAGAAGTTGGTTAAAAGATCTGGGAGAAAAGAGGGTGGCTGAATGACTGCCATCCCAAGATGCTTTGGGGCCCTGAGTTATAGCACAGGTTGATTCCTTTTTCTCCTCTCCCCTCCCCATCCCCCTATTCTGTACTGTCTTGGGTGCACATGTGTGCATGTGCACACACTCATTAGTCTCCGCTGTGCCCACCCCTATTTCTTCCCCAGATGTGCTGGCCCAGGCTCTAGAGCCTCGGGCTTCAACTGCTGTGAAGGAATTGTGCAGCCAGCCCAGCCTACATGCTGCTTGACCTGCATATTTCACAGCCATGAGTTCCCTTTGCCATTCTCCAGGGGGCCTGAGCAAAGAGAATTTAGTCCCACTCTTCAGAACCCAACCGAATAATGCCTCACTCAGTCAGAGGTCGCTTCTCTAGCAGCCTCCTATATCTAGAACAGAGCAGTGTAACAAGTTAGAAGCGGGGAAAGGCCTCCCAGAAGTCACAATACATGTCAGCATGCACACAGTAAAGTTTGCAGGCTAGTCATAAAACAATGTTTCTCGAAGCCAACATACCTTACTTCGGATTAATCCTTACAAGCATATTTATTGTTTTTGTGACCACAGCAAGCGAAGCGAGAGTGAGTAGTAAATTATGAGGAGGCAGAAATACTGATAACAGCAGAAGTGACAGTTGAATGGAGATGGTGGTGAATCAAAGATGTAAGATTTTTTTCCTCTTGATAATATAGCAGGACTGACTCCTACTGTCAAACATGGAGCGAGTCGGTGAGCAATGAGAAACTTGGCAAGTCTTGTTGGCCAATCCTTCCTAGTTATTCACTTTAGGGCGTTGTTAGTTGTCTCAGGACCATCCTTTCAGCCTGACCATTTGCTTGAGGGTGACAAGTTATGATGGTGACAGCTCAGTTAAGTTTTCTCTCTTAAAAATTAAAAAAAAAAAAACCTCCTTAACCCCAACTAAGGTAAACCCCATCTCCATGTCAGAAGTGATGGAACCCAGGGATGTGGTTGCAAGATATTTAGGACGAGATTCATAGCATCAGTCTCCCACTACAGAAGGAGCTACTGCAGACAAGAGCCTCTTCCTTGAACTAGTCATGTCAAACCATTGTGCATTTGTGACTGAGGATTCTCAGGCACTCCCCCCAGAAACATGGGTGCTTTTGGAAGAATTGAATCAGCAGCCCTACCAGCTCAACACTCCGCTGACCATGTTGCTTTTAGCATCAGAATCCCACCCAGGACCACCAGGGTCTGCTAGTATCAACAGTTGCTGAAGTGTTCCTGTGGTACGGCTAAGATAACAGGGTTACCAACTTGACTGTCTCTTGAGTGGGGGTGGGGGGGGAGGCATGTAATGTGGACCAGTGAGGATGAAGAAGACATTAGTCCCGGGTGAGATTAGAGCTGGGAGTGACCACCCTGACCACTTAGGCTGGGCCCTGAGGCAGGGAGTGGTGGAGCAGAACCATGTACCCTGGCTAAAAGGCACAATCACAAATTAGATGGATGGTAGTATCGAGTCCACCCACAGCTCAGGCTCAGACATCGGCAGAGGAAGACAGAGCAAAGCATTCAGCCTCCAGGGAAGGAACTTGGCAAGAGTTAGGTATGGGATCAAAGTCTCAATCAAGTGGACCTTAGCCCAAGAAGAGAGCCAAAGCCCAGGCAGATGAACCGGGCTACACAGCTGAGGGTAGGAAAAGGCTGGGACAAGAGGGCTTAAGGTACTCCAGTCATAAGGGATGGGCTGAGGCAGATGAGGCAGCTGAAGTGTCCCCATACCCTATTCAGGAGGGTCTCAGGACAGAGAACTAGGAAAGGTTGGGGGAGGCAGGGGCTTGTAGTCCCCTTGAACAAAATAACAATTTCATCATCACGTTCACCCTTTATAGGCCTGGAATTCACCTTGGGTTCCTTAGTCAGCTTCTCTGAAGATCCTTACACCTATTTTTCAAAACAGTTTGATTGAGATATACTTCACGTACCATACAATTCACCCATTTAAAGTGTTTTTAGTGTCTTCACAGGGTTGTGCAACCACTGCTACAATCACCTATTTTGTCATTAAAATTTTTATGTTGAGAACGTTGTACATTCACATGCAGTTGTAAGAAATAATACAGAGATCTCTTGTATACTTTGACCAGTTTTCCCCAACAGTAACACCTTACAAAACTTTAATACAATATCACAACCAGGATATCGACATAGATACAATCTGCCCATCTTGTCCAGGTTCCCTCACTTTTACTTGTACAGTAAGTTTTCACTTAATATTATTGATGGGTTCTGTGACTCGAAGTGGAACAACATATATCAAAATTAATTTCACCATAGACTAAGTGAGATAAACAAGAGTTAAGGTCTTAAGGCATCTCATTAACATTGCAACGCAATGACATTGAATGAAAAGACTTTATTCTAGGACCTGCTGTATTCATTTGCATATGCATATTACTTGTGTAGGTTTGTGGATCCACCACCACAGTCAAAACCGCTGAATGGTCCCATCGTCACATGGATCTTTCATGTTGTGCTCATCCCTCACGCCTGCTTCACTCCTCTCCCTTCCCTAAACCCTGGCAACTGCTACTCTCTTCTCCACATTTATCATTCTTGTCATTTCAAGAATCTTATACAAATGGAATCAATCAGACAGTCTGCAAAACCATTGGGGACTGACTTTTTTCACTGAGCTTAACGGCCTTGGGATTCATCCTAGTCCTTTCATATTTCAATAGTTCATTCCTTTTTATCTCGCAGCCACTTTGCAGTGAGGGGGGTCTGCCAGTGGCTGGGGAACGCTGCAGGAGCAGCCCCGGGAATGGCCTTGCAGTGCAGTGAAGGAAGCGCGGAAGCAGAGGGCATGGGCCTCAGCAGTTCCTCCCCTTGGACACCTGCCTTGAGCCTTGACCTGCACTTCAGCACGTGGCTCCCTCTTTTCGTTGAAAAAGTGCACAGCTCTGTTCTTCAGCAATCAGCTGCCAGCAGCCGTCTCCACAAAACATCTGGCATTTGGGGTTTCCACCCAAATCAGACCCCACTCTCTAGAGGACAAGCCTCAGAGGTAAGAAATTATTAATCCTAGCACAGCCCAACCATCTAGCGCTTAACATTCCAGAAACTGTCCACGTACTGAGCAACAGTTGCCTTTGGAGGAAGGAAAACTATGGCAGAAGCCAAGGAGCCTCAGGAAAGCCAAAGGCCATTGCTTGATTTGTGAGCAGAGTCATCCTGAGGAGGATACACTCCAGCATCCCTGGTGGCACAGACGTCACACTGAAAAGCTAAAGGCTTTCTGCTTCTTCAACGTCTATTGACCCCAGGATCATCAGAATGAACTACCTGTCAGGATGTTTGTAATTCACTTAAAACTATTAAAGCAGACAGTGTGGTATTCTGCGTGATTAGTTTCTACACTGTGTGTGTCGGCAGCCGCCCTATGAGGACCTCTCACTCAAAGCCACACCGCAGACATGGCCACTGCAGCCATCAGCTTCAGTTGTCACTACTTCCTATTAACACCAGAGGGTATGCCAGTTGGCAAAATAGCCAGTTAGCTGTTAGAAGTAAGTCTTCATTGGGGAAAACAAGCATTTTAACTTATACAATGGTTATATAAAATGGGTTCTTATTGGTGACATTAGTGGCATTCAAAATATGTGGACAGATCAAAATATTTTGGCTTGAACAGGGCATAAAAATCTAGTGGTCTCTACTTTTAAGGATTGTATTTTTGACCTGATTCCTAAAGGGTGCTGAGTTCTGCTGCTATTTCCAGAGAATTCTTGGCGCCCTGACCTCAATAAATGGTTACCTGCACCTGTGACTGGAATATTATCACATGTGTCTCAGGTGAACGTTGCCTGGAAAAAGAACCAAAAAGGGCAGAGTTCTGAAATATCATTGAGATTCAAGAACAGGTTTTGTGACTGTGTTTGTGCTTGTTTGCTAACAAATGTTTATATGTGCGGCAGATTTTGGCCTGACACTTGCTTTTATTCCAAAGGGGCAGCAAGGTTGTGGGGAGGCAGCTAACCCCCTCAACTTCCTTCCAATATTGGTGACTACATGAAACCTAATAGTTGGGGTTGAGTTAGGTGAGAGTGTGTCTAACTCTCAGCTGCGCACCATGTTGCCCCTCATCCTCTGAAAAGGTCACTGTGCAGATCAAAGGGAAAGAGTGAGGCAAGGAAGCTGCAGGCATTGGCAGAGCAGTCGTATCTGCAAGGTCACCTTAACCCACCTTTCACAGACTTTCCAGGCATGAAAGTAAGAAAGAATCAAAAGACCAGCTAAGGTCTAACCACAGGGTCCCTGGCATGCCTAGATGGAACTGTGTTACTAGCTCAATGTGAGCCCTTCAGGTACAGATGGAGATGGAGATGGAGATACAAGTAAAGATATGGATGCAGATATAGATGTAGATGTAGATATAGAGATAGATATAGATTTAGGTGCATTTGCGTACTAGACACACAATCACCTACGAGGTAGCTTCAATTAGTGTTTCAATTCACAGCAGAAGAGACAGAATTGGAGAGGATTAAACGCCTTGCCTAAGGTCACCTGGCCAAGATAGGGCTAGGAGTCAAACTCGGATCTGTTGGATTCCATATCCAGTACAGTCCACTGCCTATCAAACCTTTACCTTATATTTCACACCTTCTGTAAATTCATTCTTGGACTCAGAGAGCACCTGAGACCCACCCCTGTGTATCTAATTCCAAGACTATCTGCCTCTGGATGGCCCAGCCCCAAATCCTTCATGGAGAGCAAGTCATCCTGCCCCACGCAAGCAGCCAGCTGTCCTAGTTATAATTCAGGAGGCTGAGCAATTCCTGCTGGGATATTCTCTCTCTTCTCTCTCTTCTCTCTCTGTCTCTGTCTCTCTCTCTCTCTCTCTCTCTCTCTCTCTCTCTCTCTGCCCCCCCCTCCTCTCTCTCTCTTACTTTTTTTCCAGGTTGGGGTCGGTAAGTTAAGCATCTTCTGCTTTGGAAATCTTCAAGGCACTTCAAAAGACAGCTTTTTATATCTGCAGAAGAGGAGACCTCTGTCACATGAACAGAAACCTTGAGTGTTGGTCCCCTCCTTGAACCATCTGGACCATGCTTGCCTCCCACACCACCATAAAGCACCCGCTCATCCACACTTGGTTCAGGAGAAAGTCAGAATTTTACAAATAGCTTCTTGGTCATTGCTTTGAATTACGCAACCCCTTGGGTAAACTATGACATTACAACATTTATCTTTAAAAACAGTTGTTTTATGGCCAGCCAAGTCATGATACTGTCATCTCATCTCACCCAGGGTGACCTCATTGTCCTCTGTGGGCCTGAGATGCTAATCAAGAAAGGCCTGGCTTTGGGGAGGTCCAGGCAGACAGTCAAGAGCCAGTGAAGTCAATGCCCTGAAAGGACAATTTTGTGCTCCTTTCTTGAGGAGCTGGAGAGGAGGACAGGGAGGAGGGAGGAGAGGGGCAGATGCCTCTGATGCTGCTGCAGAGAGTATGGCTATGTGAGCACGTGTGCATGGCAGTTACACGATGGGTCCACGTTCATGCCCCTTCTAAGGCCCTTGACCCACACTGATTAGGTTCCCCCCCCCCCACCGCTGTTTTTGTGAAACCTGGATTCTGGGATTCATTCTATCCTGAATCAGGGGGAAACATAGAATATCTCCATTCATACCTCACCAGCTGAGGCTCAAGTAACCAACCTGGTTTCTGGCCCTGCTGTGATCTCATAATTCCGGTTCCAATAACTGGGCTCCTGTCCCTTCCCTTATGTATGAGTACGGGCCTTGACCCCAGTTCCTGGGATTGGGCTCCTGTCTTATTCCCTCAATATCTGAGGCTCTAACAGTTCCCTAGGTATCCAAGTTCTTCTAGCATGGAGGGGAGAGGGGGCTTCCTTTCCAACCCCTCCAATCCCTGCCCAACCTGGGTCCTCCCCAGGCAATTGGAATCCCTTGGAATTTTAAATTTTACATATCAGTTGGTTCCCTGGTAGGAAAGATTAAGAAATCAGTACTCAATTATGCTACATGTGTAAGTCCTAGAGATCTACCATACAGCATGAATACCAATGGTTAATAATACTACATTATGTACTTAACATTTTGCTAACAGGGTAGAACTTATATGTCGAGTATCACGACCAAAATTAATAGTAATAATAATGAAAATGAAGAGGATGGAAGGAAACTTTTGCAAGTAATGTACATGTTTCTAGCATATGCAGTGGTGGTGGGTCTCATGGGTATGTGTTTGTCCCCAAGCATATCAAGTTGTGTATATTAAGTATGCACGGCTTTTCGTATGTCAATCATGCCTCAGAGCAGCTTCAAAAACATCAGCACTTACTCATTTCCTCCTAGTTTCTCTCCTACCACCTTCTGATTTCTGCCATAGTAGTATTTTTACTTTGACCAGGTTTTTTTTTCTTTTTTTAAAAGATTTGATTTATTTCTTTCTAGAGAGAAGGGAAGGGAAGGAGAAAGAGAGGGAGAGAAACACCAATGAGTGGTTGCTTTTAGCACGCCCCTTACTGGGGACCTGGCCTGCAACCCAGCATGTGTCCTGACTGGGAATTGAACCAGGGACCTTTTGGTTCACAGGCCAGCACTCAGTCCACTGAGCCACGCCAGCCAGGGCCTCCCCTGGCTTGTTGATAAAGCTATCGCTTGCCACCAGCTCTGCTCCCTAGGCTGTGACTCTCCTTAAGTGCTGCTCTCAAGCAGTCTCCGCATTGCCCTCCCTGGCCGCCAGCAGGCACTGGGCACGTTACTTCACTCTGGCCCTCATGCTGTGCACTGAGGTGACACAGACAGCAGGCCGGGCTGCCTGGCACTCTAGGCCTCCCTGAACCATTTGTGCTGGGCAGGCACTACCCAGTGCCTTTGAAATGAACTTTTATCAATAAATAAACAGGGGAAATAACACGTACCCCAAAGGCCAGAAATCTAACGGTTTACGGACTAAGACATCTAATCACAGATTGGATGGGATGACAGTAAAGGAGAACATGTGGGTATCTTTCTATCTTTCACTCCCCCAAATGCTTTTTGAAGGTTGTTTTGTTTTGTTCCAGGGATCCCCTCGCCACTACAGCAGAGAGGGTCAGCCCCAGTCACGACCTCCCATTAAAAAAAAAGACAGTACACAGCTAGTAGTTGACCACTCATGCTCAGGGGCAGAAAGACTCCATTTCAGCTTTCCGTGCCCCTGCCACTGAGCAAGTCTTGGCCTGGGCCTAAGCAGGACACGGTCCTGACAGCCTGCAGACCTTTACTGATGCCCTCCAACCAGCTGAAATGCCACTGCCCTCCCTTCATACAGCTGAGCCCTGCTCATTCTGCATACCTCTCTCTTGCTGTCCTATCACTCCTCTGGGAAGAATGCCTGTGTTCTGCTTCTCAACCTCCTGCGGCACTTAAAAATCTATGCCACACAATTTAGTGCTTCACTCGCCAAACCCTTTTTAAAAGATTTTATTTATTTTTAGAGGGGAAGGGAGGGAGAAAGTGAGGGAGAGAAACATCAGTGTGTGGTTGCCTCTCGTGCACCCCCCACTGGGGATGTGGCCTGCAACCCAGGCTTGTGCCCTGACTGGGAATCGAACCGGTGACCCTTTGGTTTGCAGGCTGGTGCTCAATCCACTGAACCACACCAGCCAGGGCTTTACTCAGCAAACTCTTTACCCCTGTTACTCCATGCAAGCCAGTTTAGATTCCACAACACTACCATTGGCCTCCTTCTTGACTTCACCCAGGACACTTAGCATAGGTCTGAGCCTGTGGTTGGGGCTCAGCAAAGACACACTGGAGATGCTAGTTCTAGAGACAAAATCAGGGCCTTCCATTCTTTTTTCACATAACTGGCTAGAAAATGGAGTGCTCAGATACAACCATTAAACAAAAACCCTCCAGCATCCTAGGGAGCAGCTACCAAAGACACCACAGGTATCCCCAGGTCATTGAACCACAGAATGTTAGAGCGGAAAGGAATCTTAATTGTTTGCTCCCAAACTTTTAAACCAAGGTGTGCACACACCAGGGGGTCCGTGGCAGGGTGCCAAGGAGGTCCACCAAGCCACAGGATAAACATGGTATGCTTTCTTAGGGTGTCAGTTTTACTCAGATATAAGAAATTTAAAACACTTCTGTATTAAAACAAATATGACTATATCATGGAGAAGAGTGCCAACTTTGCATGTGTTTTTAAGATAAAACGTGAGCCCTCAAAGACACTTTAGAACATGCAGTAGGCTGCTTTGGGTTACCCCCATCCACTCCTCTCCTCTACCCATGCTGGAGATTTCACTTCCCCTCTCCTCTATCATTAGGGTTACTTCAGTTAAAAAATAAATTAAAATTTGATTTTAATTTAAAGGGCTGATCTAGTTCAGCCCTTTCTGTTCAGAGAACGACTGAGGCCCCCAGATGAGAAATAACTTGGCCAAAGCCCCAGACAGTGAGTTCAGCAAGAGCTAAGACCACAATCCGCCCCCATCAGATGCACATTTTTGTCTAGTGACTTGCTCAGGTGACCACCGATGGAAAACTAGACTTCGTCATTCACCCTGTGCCACCTCTTGCACCTACCCTTCATCATTGTTTCTTCTTGGCTGGGGACGATACACCTGCCCTTAGGTAGGGAAGCTGTGGGGGCAGCAGCTCAGAGAAAACATCCAGAACCTTCAGTGCTTTGTGTAGCTTCCAACGCAGTGAATAAGGCCCCATTTCCCAGAAATCAGAGTGTAAATGGTGAGACAGCGTTAGGGAGAGAGAGGCAAAGCAAGGAGGAGGTCCGGCTAATCAGAAGCTACGGCCAGGAAGCCCCGTTGTTTACCTAAGAAAGAAATGCTATATGGCCGCCACAGCAAGACTCCAAGGAAACTGGCCCCCTCAGAGGAGCCCCCCACCCCTGCACCAGCTCCTTCCTTATCTCCGGAGCTGAATCTGCTCTCAGGCTATGGGACTAAATGAATCCTCTCAAGTTCTTGAAGAAAGTAGTGACTTTGGAATTAAATGAACTCAGTTTCACAGCAGTCATGTATAATCTCCGTGCGAATTAGCAGGTGTTCCCTGTAGATTCACATACTTCCATGCGCTTCTTCACACCTCAAACCCACAACACTTGCTGTTACACAGACATGCCAATTCTTCTGCACACTGTCACCAATCCAAACCTAAGCGCACATTTGTGTTGGGAAACCCAATACAACCATAGTCTCTGCCCACACTTCTCCCCGACACCCAGCCCCAGACACACACAGCCACCATTGATACCCACATTCACAGTCACACACACGGGGTTGAGAAGTGACCCAGGCTGCCAGGGTTAGAGCCACATTCCACGGTGTCCCATTCCCCTCAGAGAACTAACAGATCATTTCACAGAGATGTCATCACCTGCCTACTAATGGCAAGTTACAGCCAGAATAAATGGTCCATTACCCACCCCCATTACAGGTAGGCCCACAGGAGAATGACAGCAGAGACAAAGGAGACTTGTGGTTCAGTGTCACTGGAGGAGACTGACCAGACAGGTAAGATGGGGGCTCGTTCCAGCCAAAGAGATTTCCTTTCCTCTCTGTGCCCTAGAGTTGGGGGTGGGGAGATCAGAAGGTAGTCTTACTGTTTGCAGGTTTCTCAAACTCTTAGCTACAAATCATGCACAGGGGATGGGGAGAATACTGCTCTTTGGACCCAGGTTTACCTTGTCCAGAACAGGATGGGGTTGTATTATTATACTTTCTCCTTTGAACAAGGCCCAAACACTTTTGGGAGTAGTGTACTGACCAACGAAATGGTATCGGGAGCCACTTGCCAGGTCTGAATTTCAGCCCCACCACACAAGTTGTATGACCTTGAGCAAGTTGCTGAACCTCTCCAGCCCTCCGTCTTGCCAACTGCTAAAAACAGGAATAATCATCTCGTCTACTTCATGGTGGTGGGGCTTGATTTCAACGTACAACACTTCGATACAGCAGCTCCCCTTTCTCCACGATTTTGTCCTCTCCTTTTCGTTACCTGCGATCAACAGTGGTCTGAAAATATTCAGTGGAAAATTTCTGAAACAAACAATTCGTATATTTGAAATTGCAAACTGGTCTAAGCAGCGTGATGAAATCTCACGCTGTCCCGCTCTGCCCTGCCTGGGATGTGAATCATCCCTTTGTCCAGTGTATCCACTCCCCGCCCGGCCATTAGTCACTTAGAAGTCGGCTGGGTTATCAGATGGACTGTTGCAATATTGCAGTGGCTGTGTTCAAGTAACCCTTATTTTACTTACATTATTATTACTGTCCTGTTTGCTTATTAGTGCTTGTTGTTCATCTCTCACTGATCCTAATTTACAAGTTAAAGTTTATCAAAGGCATGTGTGCATAGGAAAAAACATAGTGTATGTGAGATTGAGTGCTATGACCGGGGCATGCCTCTTCAGGCATCTACTGGGGTTTTTGGAATAGATCCCCTGTGAATGGGGGGCGGCGACTGCAATGTGTGGCAGGTAGGGTGCTCAGTAAATGGAATCATGCAAATGAGCAATTTCCTGTTTTTCTCTGACCTCCACTCCCTCCCTACCTGCTTGGGCACACAGAGGTGACAGGTTCAGTCAGCCCGTTTCTCAGACAGGCCTTCCGAAGCCCAGAGAGAACAAGGCTGACCGAATACCACACACAAAGTGATAGTCTTGGAGTTGATTGTTTTGGGGTGCCTTGCACGGTGTTTTCATCTACTTGGTTTCTCCCTTAGGGAAAAAAAAGAGCATAGTTTGAGGACACCTGGGGAGAAAATAATAACTGAGACCAGGCAGGATGTAAATAACATTAAGAACAATGACCACTTAATATGTGCCAGGCACAGGTTCGGTACATTCTGTGTATTTTTTTCATGTAAACCTATAGCAAGCTTAGGCAGTAATGACTATCATCCTCATCATCATCATCATCTGCATCATACAGAAGAGGAAACTGAGGCTAGAATGGCTTCAAGCCGGGACTTGAACCAAGGGAGTCTGGCGCTACAGACGACCACCAGACTATATCGCTGTCCACTCGGGAAGCAGGACACGGGGGAAGGCAGGAACAAAGGACAAAAGAGCAATACAAATTCTTTTCTCTTTTTTAAAGATTTTTATTTATTTATTTTCAGAGAGAGGGGAAGGGAGGGAGAAAGAGGGAAAGAAACATCGGTGTGTGGTTGCCTCTCATGTGCCCCCTACTGGGGACCTGGCCCACAACCCAGGCATGTGCCCTGACTGGGGATCAAACCAGCGACCCTTTGGTTCGCAGACCTGCACTCAATCCACTGAGCCACACCAGCCAGGGACAACTCCCCTTTTTCTAAAAGCATGTTGTTTTTCCATGTCCTGTTCACAGAAGTCGGTTTCTTTTTCACATCAGGCCTGTGAGGTACTGGGAAAGGAGGACAGAATCTCAGACGTGTTGTGGAATCACTTTCGAGCAGTGATTTCATTTTGTCCTCAAAGTACCACTGCGAAGGGGTTCAGTTACCCCTTCACTGTATAAGTGACATCCTGAATCCAGTAAGGGTTACTTCTTTTTCCTACACCTTTCTGTCATCCCCTATATCCAGCACAACCCTAGCCTGAGATTGTGTCCTGTTGAGGATTTTCTGTAAACCAAAGTATTCTGAAGTCTCATGGTCCTAAACATGTGGATCTTTGCATAATCCCAAGGCCTGTAAATCAGGGGTAGTTTGCTCCCATGGATCTTACATCAAATTATTCCTCCGCTCCTTACTGACGATACGATTCTGTGCTAGTCACTTGTCACCTCTACAATGGTAGTAATGGCACCTCCTGCTGCATAGGGTTGTGAAAATTACACAACTTCCGTGGAAGCGCTCAGTCATTGGGACACTTCACAAAAACGTTATTTAAAACAGAATCACCAGCTTAATCTGAAAGGAGCCCCGGAAGGGCAAAGGAACGTTTGTACCTCTGACCTTTAATCACATAGGCCTCCTGGTCTGCGAGTGTGGTTGGTGACTTTGGGAATGTTGGGGGACAAAGAATGCAGAAGCTTCCTGAAGTGACTGTTGAGGAAATTATCAATGCATTATTTATATCATCATAGAGACATCTAAATTCTTTACATCACATACTTCTCAAAGTAGTTTTATCTACAGTATTTACCATATTTTCCAGACTATAAGATGCGCTCCCCCCAAAAAAAATTGGGAGGAATAATGGTTGTTAATGCTGCTGTTGAATTCTGTTTACATTTACATTGGTGAAATATTACATTATTTATGTTATTAAATATTTTACCACATTTTTTGCTTCAAAAATTTTTTTCCTATTTTCCTCCTCTAAAACCTAGGTGCATTGTATGGTCCGAAAAATATGGTACTTGCCATTCACAAAAACCTCCCAAGAAGTAGTCTTTACCAATTAAAACTGTTCCACTTGCTTTGTTACTATTTTCTCCTTCCTGGAAGTCGCCCACCTAGATTTGCAAAATCCTTCTCATCTTCCCTTCAAGGCCCCTCCTCTATAAATGCCACCTTGGTCCAGAACACAGCCCTATATACCTTCTACAGCCCTGTACTCCAGTCATTTATATACTGATCTTAACCTCTGTCCCTCCTTCCTGGCCTTCTCACTGAAGCCACAAAATCTTTCAGGCAAAGAACAGAGAAAGAAGGAATGGTTTCTCAGTTGTTTTATGTCAGTCCCATTCTTAAAGTTTTTGTTATGGGAAATTGCATGTGTGCATGTTCATAGAGAGAGTAGAAGAAATACAACATGAACACCCATGTGCCCATCACCTGGCTTCAACAACTAGTAACACATGAACAATATTGTTACCTCTTGCCTTCTCGCTGTGGCTTATTTTAAAGCAAATGTCAGAGAGACTGCTGTTTTGTCCGTAAGTACTCCTGTATGGATGCCTTCTTTTGCATTTCCGTGTCCCCTACAGTTTGAAGAGCATTTACATCTGTGCTCCCTACCACTGGGAGCGTATCAAAAGATGATTTCTGAGCACCTAGTATGCTAGACCTTATGCTTGGCTCTGCAGGCTCTGGCTGAGCTAGGGTTAGGGTTACGATGTTCCGAACCAAGAATTGCCACGGTACCACATAGCGAGCACAGGGTGCACGCGGGAGCCTAGCACCAGGACCTCAAATTGTACTAAATGAATCGAGCTGAATCTGTTTTCTCCTCTAATGGAGACCGTCAGATCGAAGTAGCCGCAAGTCACGGATTGTCCAGCAGGAGGCGCTGCAAAGGCGGGGCGGGGGATGCTGGCTCTGTTGCTCCTCCTGCTGGAGCGGGAGAAGTCGACCAGAGCCCGCTGTGGGTGCAAACTACAAGCAACAACACAGTTTAGTAGGCGAGCGGGACGCTGAGCGCCAGGGCCTGAGAGGGGCCCCAGGGTTCAGGTGCGGGGCAGGGGCGCAGGGGGCATGGGACAGGCCGGGCACCTGCTCTCAGTCCTTCTGGATGCTGCCCGTTGCACTGAGTGTCGCCAGTTCCCGTCCCAACTGCCGCTATTCCTGATAGAGTATCTCCAAGCAGGGCACGGGACAGAGCGAGGAAACACCTGTTTCCAACAAGAAAAGGGGTGGGGGGAAGCCCCTACCAGGCTTCCAGTGGCCCCTCATCGAGCCTGCTCTCTAGAGCCTTGTAAAAGCGTGCCCAGAAAGCCAGTGGAGATCATTTTTCAAAAAGATCGCTTTCTATTTCTTACTACCCCCTCCTTCTCCTAAGCTGTAACGTCCCTTAAAAAAAAAATGTCTTCTTTCCTCCGTGGGGTTTCCCGCTCCTCCCAGACCCCTTAAGGCCCCGCCTTGATGCCTGCAGGGACCGCCGCCACCCCCAATCCCAAATTTCGCAACAGCATTCGCTTCCGGATTCTTCACTTCCTCAGCCCCCTGCCGACCTACAGGTGGGGAGTGGGACTGGGGAGGGGGGGAACAGAACAAAGAAACCAAGGAGCCCCTGTCCCAGGCCAGGCACCCCTTCTGCAGCCTCCGACCAGCCGGGGAACAAGAGGGGCTCAGGAAAGGGGGGACGCCCCGGTGCCGGCCTCAGGACACTTTCCCAAGGCTAGCAGCCCGAGGACTAGTGGGAGGTGGGGACTGCCCCCGCGCAGCAGACACAACTCCACGCAATAGGCCTGAGTGGCCGTGGGCGCCAGCAGCCTCAACGCACTGGGCTCCGTTATTTCATCAGCAGTTTCAGAAAAACCTGCCAAAAGCAGTTATGCCTCACTGCAATGTGTAGCTTTTTCCTGCCATTTTTTCATAATAAAAGAGGGAGTGAAGCTCGCTCGTTCTCTTCCCCCCTCCACCCCCCTCTCCCAAAAAGAGCCAAATGGATACGAGAAGGGAGGAAAAAAAAAGAACCCACACACCAATCTCCGAGGGGATGCCAGTGAGGTGTGGCTTGTATTTAAATATCCAATATGTCAATGTAAGGGGAGTGGGTACGTATATAAAGTGCCGTTTGCATCCGATACCCCGACGAAGCCAGCTATGAGAGGCCTGGGGAGATGGATGCGGAGGGAGAGCGGCACTTTGACTGAGAGCAAGGTCAGAAGCGCGCTGCCCCACGCTCCCCGCCGCTGAGAAGTTCCTTGGACGCGAACAGACGTCGACTGCAGCTCTGCAGAGCGCGGAGCAGCGAGCGAGCGAGCGCCGGCGAGTCGCCCACGCCCGCTGCGGGGAGAGGCAGTCTGCGCACCTCCTACCCGGCTCGGCCCCGCGCACCCCGCCATGGCGGAGGTGGGGGGGGTCTTCGCCTCCTTGGACTGGGATCTGCACGGTTTTTCCTCGTCTCTGGGGAACGTGCCCTTAGCTGACTCCCCGGGTTTCCTGAACGAGCGCCTGGGCCAGATCGAGGGAAAGCTGCAGCGCGGCTCGCCCACAGACTTCGCCCACCTGAAGGGGATCCTGCGGCGCCGCCAGCTGTACTGCCGCACCGGCTTCCACCTGGAGATCTTCCCCAACGGCACGGTGCACGGCACCCGGCACGACCACAGCCGCTTCGGTGAGGACTCGGCCGGGAGGGGCGGGAGGCGAGCGGACGGACGGCGCGCTGGGGAGCCGACTGCTCGGAGCTCAGGCTTGGGGCGCCGCGGACCGCCCCCAGCTCAGTGCCGTCGAGGCGGAAGGCCGCCAGGGACTCGGGGCTGGCGGGACACGACCGCGCGGACTTGAGCCGCAAGGCGTCAGGGCGCCTGGCACCCTGACACGATCGGGACGGGACGGGGACGCGGGTGCCTTGAGGTGCGGTGCGGCCTCTCCTTTCTGCACTCCACCCTCCTTCCCCTGGGCGCGAGGGGATCGTTCTGGGACCTGGACGCTTTGCTTCGGATGGAAGCAGGTGAAGCTGGGAAAGGGGAAGGAGCACCCGCCTAAGAAGTCAGGGACCGCTGCAGCTGCAGCGCGGGGCTGAGCCTCGAGGGCAGGGTTGTCCCGGGCGATGGCCTGGACCAGCAGCCTTCGTGGGCTATGGACGTGGGGGGCGGGCGGCCCACATCCAAGTCACTTTTGGCCGGCACCTGCCGCCTCTGGATTCCTCTGCCCGGGGTGGGGCCAATCCAGGCAGCAGCAAGGCGTGAGCTGGGTATTGGAGAAACCAGGAAAGCCTTCTGGTGTCCACTGTGGAAGGGCACAAGCTCTGGGGTAGATTTTGCCCAGAGCTACCTGTGGACTCCTTGCCTCAGGGAAGAAGTGGTCGTGGACCCACTTTCAGCCACGGAAACAGGTGTGTCGTGGGCTCAGGACAGGAAACGTCCAACCTCCATCCAGGATTTTGTCTGTGCCCACCCCCAGCAATTGTGCAGATGGTTCAAAGGGCAGAACTGCTGGTCTCACATATGCAACACAATTAATATAAACCTCAATGTGAGACAGAGATCATTCGCTTTCTAAGCAAATGTGTTCGCTCCTCCATAATTTGGCCATATTTAATGCTCAGTTTGCTATTGTCTACCAAGCCATTGTTCAGGTACTGTGACAGCTAACCTTCCCTCCGGCCCTCTAGCCTGCCGTGTCCCTACCTCCTCCCGAGGACCCTGCGGCCCAAGCATACCTTCTATCTGTAAGCCCATAAGAGAGGTTTTGCCTACCTTCAGACATGAGAAGTTCCCTCCTTCTGCCCACCCTCCTTCACTCCCCGCAAACCTCCCCATCCTCCTGTTCCCCGTGCCTTGTGAGAGCTGCATCTGGAGCACACAGCAAAGAGGGGGGCTGCGCAGAGGCCAAGTCTAGCAAACAACTTAGGGCCAGGGCTGGTCTTCCTTGCTGGGAGCAAGCAGGAACCCTAATGAGGTCTATGTCATCTTGGAAAAATGCACTCACAGAGCCGGAGTGCAGTAGGCGGTGTGTGGGGTGGGGGTAACAGAGGGGTGCAGGTGTCTGGATAAACTTGCAGCACGTCCTCAAAAGGGCGATAAGGTGGCGTGGAGGGAAAGGCAGTGTTAACTTGGCTCCCTTTCCTTCCACCACTTATGACTTTGTAGTCCCCTTTTGTTCCTCTTCTGAGGTCATGGGACTCCCCCCCAGCCTCAGAGCCCCCCAGAGCCTCCCCAAAATGGCTGAAAGATATTGGAAGGGCTCATTCCTGATATACAAAAGCAAAATCATGAAATGATGGGCGGGCGGCAGCAGAGGTGGAGAAACAAGGAGCTTGGCTCCCAGCAGCTACAAGTGGTTTGTCTGACTCTGTGCCTAAGCTGAGCCCAATAACCTACAAGGTCAACATAAATCAGTAATAGGCTCTTGGGATAAGTGGTCTTTAATTACCTCCCTAAGGACACATCTTGATTTCTTTTCATCTCCTGGGCCTGCTAAGGGTGTTAAGTTTAAGGAGAAACCAAAGGAAATAAAACTGGCAGGAAGAAGGGATGTTTTCACTGCTGCTTAACTGGCTGCTTCATTTTGGGTTTTGCCTTAAAAAAAAAAAAAAAAAAAAAAACCCTGCCCGAGACCACCTCTGCATCACCTTTTCCCTTTCCTCCTTCCTGGGCTTCCTGGCACTTCCGTGTATTTCCTGTAAAGGACATGATAACCGGTCCAAGCTGTCTCTTTGTAACCTCCCCTGCCAACTTTCGAACACACTTTGACTCTTTCTCAGCCTAGCTTTTGGCAAAGAAAGAGGTGGCGTTTGCCTTTGCTAACTCCTCCCTCCACATTTGAGTTAATCAGCCAGGGTATTCAATAAATCGAAACTTTAACATTCCATAAGTGCTTTAGCAGTCAACATTCCAGCAGGGTAAAGTAGGCCAGACTTAAGATATAAAATATTATAGATTTCTGCTTGGGGGGAGGAGGCAGTCTCCAAAGGCCATGTAAAGTAAATAGCTATTTGTTGTAATTGGAGAGCAGGGCCCCCAAGGATTACCCTGGAATCCATGTGTTCAGAACGAGTCGGGCTGAGCCCAAGAGCAGCCCCGACTCCAAATAATAACCTGTTGGCACAGCCTATCCTCCCCCCTCCCCGCCCCCAACACCCCCATTCTGCAATCAGTAGCCAGGAGTGTTCCAATCTCCGCCTGGCTGGTGGCATTTACAGGAGGTTCACAGGGATCCTGACATTCTTGAGGGGCACCTGTGGACTGGCATAGTAGGGCTTGGGAGCCAGACCGGAGGAGAGGCCTCCCGCCAGGTGGGATGGAGCAAACTCCTGCAGCTGCTTTGGGTTTTGAGCGATCTGGTTCTTATTTGGCAGGACGCCAGGGCAGCACTGTCTTGGCCATGAAGGTCTGAAAGGATGGCTGAGGGAGCGCAGGCAAGTTACGGAGCCAGATTAAATGACACGTTCGCCAGTCTTCTGGCTAGGTTCTGAGGCAAGGGACCCAGGAATTGTCCAGCAAAGGCCAGAGCTGAGTTGGGCAGATCAAGATGTGACAGACCAGAGGGAGGCCCTGGGTTCTGTGGGGCGGGGGTAGGCGGTGAGAGGACTGAGGACAAACTCCATCTACTTAATACTTTGCCTCCACACTTTGCTGTTAACACCCCTCTCCAGCTGTAGCTGGGAAAATGAGAAAATGGCTTGTTTTCTCTCTCCCTTCATGCTGGCTGGAATTCAGGAGAAGGTTTAGGAATATCTGTTCCATCATCATGTGCCACCGGGTTCCCACAGTTTGAATCCAGCTAATAGGAAAGTTGGCAGAGGGAAATGATGCCCAAAGACAGCTGGGCAGGGATGATCCCAGCTGTTGGAGACCCCTGTTACTGGACACAGCCCAAGTGACTTCCGGTATGATCTGTCCTTTGGCATCATGTTAACAGAGAATTGGAGAAAAACTGTGGTGACTCAAATGGCCACACCTCTTGGGTTTCATGATTTGTTCTCACACCAGGTCTCGGATGGTGAGATCACAAGCTGACCTCGGCTACTTAATGAGCTCAGGGTGGTTAGAGACATGAGGTTCTCAGGGAATGAGGGAGCTACAACTGGAAGCTGGGAAGTAATCCGCCTGAGCGCAGCAAAGGACTGGAGGCCCCAGTGGGTTGGTATCCCTCAAAGCTTAGCACCCAGAACTGAATCATGACCTGGTTTCTCATTTCCTTGCCATACTGGCTGTTCTTCTTTCAATCTGTTCCTTTTGCTGTAGCCCTTTTCAAACATAGTAGGATGAAACCAATCCTATCAGTGTGGCCCAACTAAGGCGGAGCGGAGTGGGGCAGTCCCCTCCCTTATACCAGCTACGAGACCGGGATTGGTACAGCCCAAAATCACATTAGCTTTTTTCCCCCTTTTTCCTATGTTTTACACTAGCTTTTTAATCATGTTTTATGTTGATATGACTAGTTTTACATCAGCTCCTTAACAACTTCCTGAATCGCCTGTGCTAATAAGCTTACCGTGTTCCGTCCAATCCCCTAAGCCACATGTCCCCATTGCAAAGATGGGCAGACTAGCATTTGGGAAAAAAAAATGCATGAAAACAGAGAAGAACGGTACATGTTTTTAAGGAAACACACAGGGTTGCCTGAAATGGGGAGTGGGATGGGAGCAGAGTATGAACATAAAAGGAAAGAAATGGATAAATAAAAAGCCCCTGCACAGACCAATGATAATAGGCGCAAAAAAGAGCAGTGTGATTTACTCAACTGTCTGCACTTGAGGCTTACCCTCCCCCTACAAAAACCCCAGACACAAAACAGCTCGGGTAATTGGTCTGGGGACCAAAGTGCAGGACTTTACATTTTCTTCTAATTAAAGCTTATTTTGTTGGAGTCAGCCCATTTTTCCATTCTCTTGGAACCTCTTTGGATTTCATTTGTGTCACCCTCTCAGTCGTATGTCTTCTGGAACGAGGGTAAGCAGTCCCTCTAGGTCCTCTTACAAGTCATTTCTTAAAATGTGAAACAGAGCCCCGCCCAAATCAGAATGTCACACGGTGCATCTAAAGGGCTTGGCCCTTTAAATCACTATCTGCTTAACCATCACTTGGCACCGAGTATTTTCCCTTCCCCTCCTACCATCTTCTGTCAACCTCTTTTCTCAGAACTCCTTTGTATTGTAACAAGCGGACTGAGAATACTGTTTGGAGGACTTCAATGCTGGAGGCCAAACGCTGCATTGTGAGTGTTCTGCACAGTGGCAGCCAAAGAACTTGTCGTTCTTCAAATGGGCCATGGAAACATGTGCCCTAGAGCTGCCGCCTGCCCGTCCGCCCACGTCACTGAGGCTCTTTGGACTTCCCACTGGAGTTTTGAACCTGATTTCAAAGTTAGCCACTGGCATGTTCAAGTGCGATCTTGAAGACATCAGTGTCAGTTTCTATGTAGAGTACATAGAATATTATTATCCTTAAAAATTGCATTTTTGGATGAGAAAGACAGCCAGATGTGAGCTTGCTTCGTATCTTTGGGTGCCCCTGGGAGTCGATTATATCAAGTTTGGGTCTGTACGTTGAAAAGCACGGTCAGAGACAGGAGTGTCTCAGAGGAAGCTAGCTGGCCATTGTATGTGCATCCATATGACGGACATGCATCCATATAACAGACGTGGTACCTTAGGAAGGAAGTATAAAGTCTTCACTGTCACCAGCATTTCAGTGTTTGGTCCTGTTTCCCCTCTGAGCGGTTGACTTCTTTTTTCCTCTTACCGCTTTCCAGTAAATGAAATCCTCACCTCTAACCTTGTCAGCCAGAGGGACATTCTGAATGTCTTCCCTTTCCCCTGAAAACTGCCACATCTAAAATCAGTACCAAGTCTGCCACTACCTGCCAACTCTTGGCCGTGGATAAACTTGAAACGCTCAAGAGAGAAGGGGACAATGACAGGCTTGTCAGCCTGGGGCTGCAGCAGCTGAGAACACTTTTCAGAGAAAGCTCTTACCAGGCCAAGTTTTGTGTCCCGCCTATGGCAGGAGAAACAAACTTCGTGAGTGGCCTGTGTGGCCTTTGTTAGAGGCAGCTACGGGCAGTTGACAGCCTCATGTGGCTTTAAGGACATGGGAGCTAAGAGGGTGCAAAACAAGTTCAGCCTAGAGGACAGCAAGGCAATGCCGTGTGCTCAGGGGAGGAGGGAAGGGACTTGGGGAAGAGACAGAAACATGGCTACATTCTCCCATGTACGAAGCTGCCCTCCCATTTCTTGAAACGGTGGTATTTAACAGTCATAGTGGCTTGTCATCCGGATCTTTTGTAGCCCAAGCCTTCTCCTGGTTTGGTCTCTTCCTCATAATATGCATAAGGGTGTCAAGCAGA
This sequence comes from Anoura caudifer, assembly GCA_004027475.1. NCBI lineage: Eukaryota > Metazoa > Chordata > Mammalia > Chiroptera > Phyllostomidae > Anoura > Anoura caudifer. The sequence goes on from PVKU01000615.1 coordinate 102,403, forward strand.
GGCAGAGATGGGTTCCCCCCATTTCGCATGTGGACAACTGAGGTCCAGAGAGACTCGATGTCTTCTCTGTGGTTCCATCCTAGCTGCAAAAGATGGCTTTATCAGGTCATTCATGAAAGGTGCCCAGGGCTGGCCTCCACTTGTGGGTAAATGACTCGTAGCTCATATCACATGCACAGCTTCTTAGCTTGATGTTAGTGATGGAAATGGCACTCACTTTTTTGGCTCTAGGCATCCTGGAGTTTATCAGCCTGGCCGTGGGGCTGATCAGCATCCGTGGAGTGGACTCTGGCCTATACTTAGGAATGAACGAGCGAGGAGAGCTCTATGGGTCGGTAAGTTGAAGGTTTTCTTTTCACCAGAGGCTATTAGCACCAGCGTTTGGACAATGTAAAGCAAAAGTATAAGACTTTTATCTGGTGCTTGAAGGTACTTTTGTCAATGGTAAAAAGTTAGCATCTTCTAGTCACGCGTGGCTGCCCAGGAAGTTGCTACATAACACTTTCACTCATTCAGCACCCATCAAAACATAAGCTTTAGCCTGGCTGGTGTAGCTCAGTGGATTGAGCGCCGGCTTGTGAACCATGGGGTCATCGGTTCGATTCCCAGTCAGGGCCCATGCCTGGGTTGCAACCCAGGTCCCCCACTGAGGGGGGGTGCATGAGAGGCAACCACACAGTGGTGTTTCCCTCCCTCTCTTTCTCCCTCCCTCCCCCTCTCTCTAAAAATAAATAAACAGAATCTTAAAAAAAAAACATAAGCTTTACTGTGGCAAACTGTTTTCACCTTTTCCATTTGAACCAGCTGGTGTGATGATAATAGTAAGTCGTGCTGGTTTGTTAGCAGATGGTAAGGGTTTGGGGCACTGACCCTCCTGAGGAGCACATCTGAATTTTAACGCATGCCCAGAGGAGTGGCAGACTGGCCAGCACAAAAACAGGTGATGGAAGAGCTGGCCTTCAGATTGAGGCTTCTGAGATAAACAACGCAGTCCCTGATTTCCAGGTTGCCTCTGCTGAGTCCCAAAGGCCAAATGAAACAAATAAATGTGAGGGTTCCAGGATGACAGCCCTCAGTCTCCAGCTAGGCCTGGGTTGGCTGCGGTGCATGTTCTCTCTTCTGGAAGCTAGCCAAGAGCTGGGGACCGGGCAGTGACTTTGCTGACCTTAACCCCTTCAGGGGATCCCAACTCGTGGCGTTGGCTTTTGAGTCGCTAGCATGCTTTCTGGCTGCCTGCACCCCTTGAAATCAGAGCGCATTTTTCCCTGACACCTAAGCGATAGGCCTGTCCCCAGCACTCAGTATCGGCAACCCCAGCAAGTACTATGGCGGCTGGATCAAGTGTGAGAAGGGACAGAGGCAAGAGACTCGGGAGCTGCTAGCTTGAAGTAGCCAGATTGGAGGAACTGTGCAAGGAGATCTTTTCTAAGCTTGCCAACTGACAGGCCTGAGACCCATCATCAGGAGAGATCACAGCTCACCTCTCGTGGGACTTTATATAGATCCAAGGCCTTTGCCTATCAGTTGACATGGTTGACTAAAATCTCTATGAGTTTGAACATCCTTAGCCCTAAGCAGGTGGGAAACTCAAGGGTACCAGTGGGGCTCTGGGCAGCCATAGCAGAAATTCTCAGGCTCAGAAAAATCTCAGGCTCTGTTGTAGAACTGCACCCCTGAAACCCGTATAATTTTACTAATCACTGTCACCCCAAGAAATTCAATACAAAATATTTTTTTAAAAATCTGCCCTGGCTGGTGTGGCTCAGTGGACTGAGGGCAGGCCTGTAAACCAAAAGATCGCAGTTCGATTCCCAGTCAGGGCATGTGCCTGGGTTGCAGACCAGTTCCCAGCAAGGGATGCATGAGAGGCAACCACACATTGATATTTCTCTCCCTCTCTCCTTCCCTTCCCCTCTAAAGATAAATTTTTTTAAATGTTTAAAAAAAATCTCAGGCTGAACGCCCCTGGCTCAGGAGATACCCAGGGTATCTCCTGCCTTCAGGAAAGATGTCACATAAAACATTTCTGTGTGGCTCATGACAGAGGCTGAAGGTGATGCAGCTAGGACTGCTTGCTGCCATTTGGAAAGAAGATACCTCAGTAATAGCAGGAGACGGGACTGACATTTTCTGACATCCATGTGCTGTTGCTATTTCAGGGTTCTCCGCCCGTGAGCTGGGATGGGAGAAATAGTCATATAACGGGCTCTGCTTTGTTTTCTCACCCTCACAGAAGAAACTCACACGCGAATGCGTCTTCCGGGAACAGTTTGAAGAGAACTGGTACAACACCTATGCCTCCACCTTGTACAAACACTCGGACTCGGAGAGACAGTATTACGTGGCCCTGAATAAAGACGGCTCACCCCGGGAGGGATACAGGACTAAACGACACCAGAAATTCACTCACTTTTTACCCAGGCCGGTAGATCCTTCTAAGTTACCCTCCATGTCCAGAGACCTCTTCCGCTATAGGTAACGGACCCTAGTGTGACCTCTGTAATCTGTGTACTCTGGGGCCACGGTTGTGTCTGCAAGCACTATATTCATAGCTTTTCAGTCCTCTTTCCTATCAATTTAGATAGCAGAGAAGCACTTGCTGTTCAACTCGACCCAGCTGTTCCCTTGTTGTTCAAAGTGTATATCAAGGTTGGGTTATTTTGGGGAGGGATATGGGGGGAGGGGCGGGCTAGAGGGAATCTTGTATATACTCTTTTTCTTTACTCATGTTCTTTCCCCTGAGGTGGCAAGAGAAAGAACGGGGGCCCCTGCCAGGGGCCAGGGGTATCCTGCCCCACAATCTACCCCAACCCCTTGACAATAGGTAAATGAAAGACCAAACTATCTGCCACAGATGCTACCTACAGAGCTTTGGAAAAGTCTCCTTCAGAAAATCCTCAGGGCTTCAGCCCTGCTGCATGCCCTGCCTGCACGGGCTCTGCAGGTTTCTCATCTGTCCTGACATGCAGTTGTCCTGCCATTGGAAGTGGGAGACGGGGTAGGTTGCAAGCAAATGCTATTAAAATGTAAGCATGGATACTGTGCATAAGGACAAACTATTTATGGAATGTATAGGCTATTTATTTTATATATTTATTTATTTCAGAATAATTTTATTTTTAATGAGAGATGCTATGACTGGATTTTCATCAGAAAGAATAAGGTCCTACTGAAATGGGATAGATGAGTTATTAAAGGCTTCTATTGGCAATAAAATTGTCTTTATATTGTAACCGCTGTCGAATTGTATTGATTTGTACCTTCAATGGGATTAGTTGGTTAGCTTCTTTTTCTCCAGCTCCTTAGAATCCGAGGTTAGCATCACATTACCTAGGCTCTCGATGACCCACCATTCACCGTATGAGCATGAACTAGGGGACCTATCGGAAGTCCTTGCTGATTCCATGACATTAAACTTAGTGGTGAACCGAAGCTTCAGGAAAGGCTGGATCAACAGCTCTTTTGGAAGCTCCCACTTGAGCTTAGGACTGGGGGTGTAGGGAAAGCCTCCTTTGGGATTTGTTTAGGGCCCAAAGCCCAGAGGTCAGAAACGCTAATGGGTGGCTTCTCACTTTATTATTGATTGATTGATTGATTGATTGATTTTTACAAAAGAAAGTTGTTTGACAAAGTTATAGAGGCAGGAGAAGTGAGCCATCTGGGCTCTGTGGGCTCAGGAAACAAGTGACTGAAGCCGAAGAAGGGCCCTTGGAGCGGGGCAAAGAGAAAGGCAAGGGTAGCATGCCTTGGAGGTGGGGGAGGGGGAAGCCGGAGCTCCCATGGCTTCTTACTTTAGATCCGAAGATGATGGGATTCAATGGACAGACTGATTCTTTTGAACCAGTCAACGTACCTTCTGGAGGTGTTGTCCTACTCCCTCTGCAACCCCAAGCCCCACCCCTTGCCTGGGCTTTTCCTACAGAATTCGTGGAAGCTGTTAACACATTTCCCTAAAGCACTAGTGTTCCCAGTATATAATGTTGACCAGCAGCATTGGAGAACTTGTTAGAAATGCAAATGATCAGGCCCTACCCTAGACCTGCCAAATGGAAAACTCAGGGCGGCTTGGGGGAAGTCCAGCAATTTGTATGTTAACCAGCCTCCCAGAGGATTCCTGCGCATGTTAGAATTTGAAGCCTACCTGCTATAAAGGGATAGTTTTCAAAAACAATTCTGTGTGCAGCTGAATGGCTTATAAATAAAGTTTGAGGATAATTTCAGTCCATTAAAAAAAAGTAGAGTGGCTCTACGTAAATGAGGAGGGTGGTTTAAAATCCTTGGCATCTTTACTGATATTTACTGAAGCAGGAGCATATGGCTAGTAGCATTTCCAAAGTGAATACTGTCAGGAAACAACCAAAGCAATCCAAGTCCCATTGAGTACTCAGGCACCAAGAAGAGCTAGTGGGAAACGGTTTGCGCCTTAAGATAGTTCCTCCTGCCCTGGCTTGTGTGGCATGGTGGTTGAGTGCCGGCCTGCAAACCAAAGGGTCACCGGTTCGATCCCCAGTCAGGGCACATGTCTGGGTTGTAGGCCAGGTCCCCAGTGGGGATGTGCAAGAGGCAACCACACATTGGTGTTTGTCTCCCTCTCTTCCTCCCTTCCCCTCTCTAAAAACTAAATAAATAAAATCCTTTTAAAAAAAATAGTTCCTCCTGGTGTTCCTCCATCACATCACACAGACATCTGCTATCTTTCGAAATGTTTGAATGGGGGCAGCAAACAGCTTAGGTAGCAGCTCATTTAAAAACCCACACCAAAAAGTCTACAAAAGCTCATCCCAATCTACCCAACAGGAAAACCACACATGTGAGACTATATACATGAGATAGCAAATAAGACTGCAGAATGAAGGATGCTAACTTGCAATCCGTGTGTGATCATACAGCGCTCACCAATGGAATCACCAAAGCAGTGAGTGCCCGGGGCTAGGGCTGCCAGGGAAAGTTTCCTGAAAGTGGTCATGCCTGCCATGAAGAACCAACAGGATTTGGAGAGGCAACGTGGCTGACAGACATGTATATTGTTGGACTCCACGGAAGAGTCATCGCCTCCGAAGATCTCCGGGGGTAAGGATGAAAATCAGCTGTGTCACAGTTTAAATCACATTTTAATGAGTATCACACCTTTATTTGAAAATCAAAACTTGAGCTACATTATCTATGCTCCGCTACCGACAAGTCTGATAAAGAGCCACAAGTTCATTTTTCTTTTTCAATGACAGTCCACATTCAGTATTATTTTATATCATCTTCACATGTACATCAAAGTGGTTACACATTTACAGAAAAATTTATGAAGTCATGCTCCCGAAAAGTCTAGACTCCATCTGGCACCATGTATAGTGATTACAGTATTAGTGACTGTACTTCGTATGCTGCACTTGCAGCCACAACTCCTGGGGCTCATGAGGTAAATGAGAACTCTTTCAACCAATAGGGAGCTGGCACTTCCCCGTGAGCAGGGCCAGCGTTACTCTAGTGAGACACTCAGCATGGGCCTGACACAGCCTGACAAGGCCGCAGCCACCACACTGCAGGACAGGATTTACAAAGAAAACACCGCTGTAATGAAAAAGGGAAAGACTCCCAATCAGGCCATACATTTTGCCTCTGTGTGGAAGAAGACGCAAAAGAATAGAAAAAGGGTGTAGGAACAGAACCACAGAAATGGAGATCACATGGAGGGTTAGCAACAGGGGAGTGGGAGGAGGAGAGAGGGGGGGAAAAGGTACAGAGAATAAGTAGCATAGACAGTGGGTAGAAAATAGACAGTGGGAAGGGCAAGAAGAGTGTGGGAAATGTAGAAGCTAAAGAACTTATGACACATGGACATGAACTAAAGGGGGGAATGTGGGTGGGAGGGGGTGTACAGGATGGAGTGTAATGATGAGGGAGAAATGGGACAACTGTAACAGCATAATCAATAAAATACAATTAAAAAAAAGAAAAAGGGTGTAGGCTCCAAGGATGCAGGAGGAGTTCATTAGGAGCAAGGGAGGCACTCTTTGGTATTGAATTATAGGAATAACAATGAAGGGGCATATGACCAGAAAATGTCAATAGGCAGCTGTTTTCATTTTGGAAACGAGGGGAAAGATAAGTTGCGGGAAAGGAAATGGAAAAGAGATGACCTAGTATCTCTACATCAGTCGTCAGCTGATTGCCAACCTGGAGGGGATTTCAGAGCACAGATGGCAAACACAAGGCCCTTGGGCTCAATCCGACCCTGGACCTTGTTTTATCCAGCCCGGCACCTTGTTTCTACCCAGCAGCAGCACCGAGCTCTCGCTTAACAGTTCAGGAGTAGTTACATTTAGACAGTCCTAAATTACATCTGGCCCTTTGAAGGCAACCGTGAGGTTGGTGTGGCCCCCGGTGAAAATGACTTTGACACCCCTGTTCTAGAGCAATAAGCTCTAGACCTCTGGTTTTGAATGAAAACACGCAGACAGGTTTTTACTCATTCTTGCATCTCTTCCAGTGTTTAGAGTGTTCCCTGGAATGAAATGAGCATGTAGCAAATGTTTGTTAAGTAAAAGAATGGTTGGTTGAAAGAATGAATGAGGAAGCGAATGAATGGAGAAAGACAGAGACACCTTTAGCAAACACGTGTGATACACAAATGCCAGTGAAAGACAGTAAATGCATCATCTAACCGAATCCTCTGAACTGTTATGGTAAGTTGTGAGTATTCCTTTTTGATATTTTTATTGTCGTTCAGTTACAGTTGTCCCACCTTTCCCCCCTTGCTCTCCCCTGCCCCATCCACTCCCCACTCCCACAGTCACTCCCCTCCCATTGTCTGCACCCATGAGTCCTCTATTCATGCTCCTTGATGACCCTCCCCCTGCTTTCCCTCATTATCCCCCTCCCCCTTCCGCTCTGGTTACTGTCAGTTTGTTCTCTATTTCCATGTCTCTGGTTCTATTTTGTTCATTTGTTTGTTTTGTTGATTAGGTTCTGAGAATTCTTACATAGGCAAAAGTAGGACAAACTAGACAAACTAGAGCATGCCTCGGGAGACACAGTGAGTCCCTGTCACTGGAAGTTTTTGAGCAGAGGCTAGACATCCTCTTGACAAGGATGTTGAACCATTGAGAGGGGACAGGGTGAATACTAGATAAAAATGGCGGAATGTGGCATTAGTTTGAGGTTGACTCTGTGGGACCCCCACATTGCTCCTGAGTACTGATAGTGGTCCGAGAAGGCATATGTAAGACCTAAGAGTGCTACCCAACTGCTATTCTAGGCCACGGAAAACATTGTACACCACAGGTTCCAAACTTGGGGTTCCCAAGGTCCCTGGACAGCCCCCAGGGCCTGAACTCCCAAAATAGTCTGTATATTTCTATGTGTATGTACATCTCACCTTTCATTGGTTCTCAAAACATCCCCTCAAATGTTAGGAACAACTAAGTACTTTACGACTTTCCGTGGCCTCAAAGCATCTGCTGTAAGAACTGGTGGCCACTGTGATCCTCTGTGAAAAACTTGACAGAGTGTTTAGTTTGAGGTTTTTTTTTTCCCCCCCAAAGATGTAGATTTAATATGTGAAACCTTTGAGTCCCGTCCTCTAAGACATAGCTTCAAGTGTGGCAGCAGGGAGGAGGGAGGAGTTGGGACGGCTTCACTGCTCGGTGGTTCTGGACAAAGCTCAGCCCAGGGCCGGCCCGCGTCACAGACCTGCAGGTACAGCAACAAGACTCTGCCCCTGCCGACACACTGCTCTTTTCACTCCCGCTGCCACAGGCAAATGTCACTCCTATTCAAAACACAACCAGAGACTGAACCCACCAGGGACAGACACAAGGAGCTTATCAGAGCCATCAAAGTCGACTCCTTCCCAGAAGGAATTTAATCAAAGGCCTGAAGTAATAAAACAACCTGACTTTAGCTTACCTTTCCTGTCAGTGCAGTGCTCAGCCACTGACTCCCTGGCTGAATAGTCAGAAATCCACCAGTCTCAGGGCTCCAGCTGGGCCACAGTTCATACAGTTTTGGTCCAAGTTGCCTGCAGAGCAGGCCTAGCTGTCATCCTCCTGAAAACACTGGCCTTGGGGACTGCTTTTCCTTCTCTCTGGAGTAGTGGCACCTATATTGCCTCTCCCCAGCACTTCACAAAAGGGATCTGTTGAGGATGTGAGAGGTTAGGGAGACAGGGACCAGAAAGGGAAAAAAAAAAAGCCTCTCTGGAAAAGACACATTTGCAGTCAGGCATCTAACTCCCGTGCTCAGTAAAACGATCAGAACCAAATTTCGTGTGTCATTCCTAGAGCTCCCTCTATTCTCAACAGAAAATGGAAGGCCTTTCTAACAGGTCCGTCCTACAGCACCGTGGGGGTGGTTGCAGAGATAGCCAGCCGTCTCCTCGACCTTTGATAGTCTCCACTCCTGCATCCCAGCATAGGCTGTTTTCCCTCTGCATCTCTTTCCAATCCCCGGACAAGGTGTGGAACCAGCCTTATTCTTTATTGTTGGCAACAGAGCAAAAGATGTGCACATGACATGTTCTTCGGGTCCTGGAGTCAAACCAACCTCATTTACACTCAGATTCACTGCATTGGGCCGCATTCGGCAAACGGAAAGGTTGCAGGTTTGATTCCCGGGCATAGCACATGCGTGGGTTGCAGGTTTGATCCCTGGTCTGGGAGAGAGGCAACCAATCAGTATTTCTCTCTCACATTGATGATTCTCTGCCTCTCTTTCTCCTCTCCTTCCCTCATATTGGTGAATAAGACAGATGTAATTCCTCTCCTCATGACATGGTATAGGCAGACACACATAAACAAGCAAACCTACCTATTGTAATAAGTGCTGTAAAGAAAGAGTACAAGGTACTAGTGCTATGAGAGTGTTTATCAGGGAGATATAACCTATTAAGGGGGTAAGGCTTCCTAAAACAATGATGCTTAGGGTGAGCCCTGGAGGATGAGTTAGGCACTAGCTTCGTAGAAATAGCTTCCACACAGAGAACAGGAATACATAAAAGTCCAGAGGCAGGAAGGAATTGGGCATAATTTAAAAAAATATATAGCCCTGGCTGGTGTAGCTCAGTGGATTGAGTGTGGGCCTGTGAACCAAAGGATCACAGTTCGATTCCCAGTCAGGGCACATGCCCGGGTTGCAGGACAGTTCCCAGCAGGGGATGCATGAGAGGCAACCACACATTGGTATTTCTCTCCCTCTCTCCTTCCCTTCCCTTCTAAAGATAAAATAAATAAAATCTTTTAAAAAAATTATAGGAAAGTAGCATGGCTGAATTGTAGTAAGCCACAGTGTCTTTACCTATTTGATGGGGATGACCGTACTACCTACCTCAATAGCTGTTGCTGTAAAGATTAAATAAGATAATATACAGAAAGTGTAAAATGCTTAACACAGTACCTGGTGCATTGTAAGCGCTCAATAAATGTTAGCTCTTGCTATTACCTTGACTTCATTATTTATTATTAGTAGTATTTATTTGAAGACATATCTCTGAATGAACATATGCATTGTTCCACCCCCTCCCCTTGCATGTATGATTCTTCTGGGGTTTTACAAAGGACAGGTACCAGAAAGCAAGATGGCACATGGCACAGCCATGCCATACAAATGCTTGTCTCTTACTAAGAACATATGAGAGCACCAACTTGGAAACTCCATCTACTAATGTACCTGGTGTGAAGCAAAGCAACAGAATCTCTCAGCCCTCACCCAACTTCTATTGTAGTTACATTTTAGCAGTGCATGCCAGTCCCAGAATCCTCCCTTGTCCAGGCTCCCATCACCCTATCAAGAACTGGCAGCATTGGCTTCCGGCCACGATGGCAACATAGGCAGACATGGCTCATCTCTTTGCACAACCCATCAAAATTACAACTAAATTGTAGAAGAACCATCACTCAGGAACACCAGAAATCAAGTGGAATAGAAGTCTGACAACTATGAAATCAAACTGAATGGAAGTCTGACAACTACGGAATTGAAGAAAGCACATCCAGACTGATAAGAGGGGCATGAACACAGAATAGGCTGGCCCCACACCCATGTGTGGTGTATAAAAATTCGGGAGGGATATCTAGGGAGTGAGGAGCCCCAGACTCATACCAGCCACCCCCACACCATGATTCCAGGGCTAGGAAGATAAGTCCCCACAACTTCTAGTTGCGAAAACCAGCAGGGATTGAGTCAGAGGAGGAGGCAACTGGAGCCCTAAGCAGCTCCTCTTGGGGAACCCACACATGGACTTGGGGTACCCACACATGGACTCACCTACTCAGACTCGCTCCCTCTGAGCTCCAGCACCAGGTGGCAGCTTGAGGGGCACCAGTGGTGCACAGGGAGAGACTGAAGTGTCTGGCATGAAGGTGAGCAGAGGCCATTGTCCCTTTGCTGAACTCCCCCCACACACACAGAGCCGGTAGCAGGTGCCGTATCTGAGAGTCCATCAACCTGGCTAACACTCCATGACCCACCATGGAGATCCACAGAGGCTATAACCCACCCAACTTACGGGCCCACCCAAGATGCTTTCCCACAAGAATGGCTGACCTTCAACTCCTAAATCCTCTCAAACAAGCAACAGCTGGTTTCAACGAGCCCCAGCAGCAGCCAGATTAGAGTCACAGCTTGGCTTCACCTGGGAATCTCCAAGCCCAGCACAAGTAGCAGCCATCTCAGATTGCTTTACAGCTCAGACAGGGTTCCCCAGGCAAAACACAGGTGGGGGCTGACCTTGGCCTGCAGCACCCAGGAAATCCCAGGACCAGAGCACCCAGTGGACAGCTACAGACCACACATGGGCATCACCACACTGCCCCTGCACAGCTGATCCTCCACGGAGGGTGGAGGTTGGTGGTCAGTGGTCACAGCCAGTCGTTGCAGCTGATGGGTCTAGGTGATTCTTTCCCATTAATATGCCAAGAACAACCAAGGCTGAACTACAAGAAAAGGGTTTACTCAGCCCACAGAAAGGGCACACCTCGAGCACCCAGCTTGGGTGATGGGGAGGCTGTGCCACTGGACCCTACAGGACACCTACTACATTAGGCCACGTGACCAAGACAGGGAGTCAAAACAGCTCTACCTAATACATAGAAACAAACACAGGGAGGCTGCCAAAATGAGGAGACAAAGAATCATAGCCCAAATGAAAGAACAGATCAAAACTCCAGAAAAAGAGCTAAACAAAATGGAGATAAGCAATCTGTCAAATGTAGAGTTCAAAACACTGATTATAAGGACGCTCAAGGAACTTAGTGAAGACCTCAACAGCGTGAAAATGATCCAGTTAGAAATGAAGGATACATTAACTGAAATAAAAAAAAAAAAAACAATGTACAGGGAAACAACAGTAGAATGAGTGAAGCTGAGAATCAAATCAATACTTTGGAACATAAGGAAGCAAAAAACAACCAATCAGAACAAGAAGAAGAAAAGAGAACCCCCCCCAAAATGAGGATAGTATAAACAACCTCTGGGATAACTTTAAGAGGCCCAATATTCACCTCATAGGGGTGCCAGAAGTAGAAGAGAAAGAGCAAGAAATTAGAAATCTATCTGAAAAAAATAATAAAAGAAAACTTCCCTGATGTGGTGAAGGAAATGGACATGCAAGTCCAGGAAGCACAGAGAGTTCCAATTATGATGAATGCAATGAGGCCCACTCCAAGACACATCATAATTAAAACGCCAAAGGTTAAAGGTAAAGAGAAAATCTTAAAATCAAGAGAAGTTAGTTACTGGAATGTTGCTAGAGGGGAGAGGGGAGGAGGAGAATGCGTGAAGAGGTAAGGGGATTAAGAAGTACAAGTAAGTAGCTACAGAGTAGCCACGAGGATGTAAATTACAGTATAGGAAATGGAGTAGCCAAAGAACTTATACACATGACCCATGGACATGAACAATGGTGGGGGGATTGCCTGAGGGAGTGGGGGTGCTGGGTGCAGGGGGGCAAAGGGGAAAAATCAGGACAACTGTGATAGCATAATCAATATAATTAATTTTTTTAAATAAATGCACAATTAAAAAAAGAGAATAGACTGTCACGTGGGTGCCACATATCCAAAACCCTCCGTTTTCATTTCTCTTCCTTATAGTTGTGCCCTGTGGGCCCCATCCCAGTCCCCTTTAACATGCCACGCGCCAGACCCCTAGCAAACCCCTATTGACGCTTACACACGCGTGCTGTCAGTTTCCGATTTCCCTGTGTCCCACCAGTTGTAAATACTTCAAGTTTCCAAACCCATCTCACCTTACCCATCACTGTATCCTATAGGTCTCTCCAGGCTTCACTAATAGGCTACTAACACACAATAGGTCTTAAAACTTTCCTCCAGTAGAAATCCAAGGCACTGCCTCCTCAACAGACAATCTGAACGTCATATATACATCCAGCACAGAGTAACTTAGAGAACCCCCACCCAAAGTCCCATCCAACTCTAAAGTGCCCACGTTCTCTGCTTCTGTTCCTGGATTGTCGACATTACCAGGTAAAGCTATGAAAACTGGGTCATCAAATGACTGCGCTGCAAACACAGTCTCATCAACCTCAAATGGACCATCCCTTTTCTGCTTGACGGCCCTTTCATTCATTTACTTTTGATTCTGTCTGGCACCCACCATAGCTCATCATAGCAACGCCTAACATCTAAACAACTTCTCTGGTAGGCACCTCGTGTAATTGTCTAAAGATGCAAACTCATCAGCTCTGTTGGGACTTCCTAAATCAGATTTTCCAATGGAGAGGCGTGGTTATCCATATCAATGGTTCTCAAAATTTTTGACCTGAGGAACCCTTACATAAAAATTACTGAGGACCTCAAAGAGCTTTGGTTTATGTGAGTTACAGTTATTGGTTTTTACTACATTAGAAATTAAAAATCAGAATTTTTATTATCTAATCATTCATTTAAAATCACAATAAACCCATTAACACGACTATAAATCACATTTTTATGAAAAGTAACTGTACTGCCAAATACTTAGTGAATGGTATTCTTTTCTATTTTCCAAACCTCTTTGATATCTGCTTTAATAGAAGACAGCTGGATGCTTATTTTGGCTTCTGCATTCAATCTGTTGCTGTATGCTCTCTTGGTTGAGGTGTAGGAAGAAAAACTGGCCACTCCTAGATCTGTGATTAGAAAACAAAGGACCTCATGGACCCCACAAGTTTTGAAACCGCACTTTGAGAATCACTGATCTATTTCACTAGTCTTCAAGTAATTCTTATCAGGGGAATAGGTGGTGAACACCGCGTTAACTCGCGTGAGATGTTACAAGTCTCCAGCTTCCCGGCTCGGACTTTCCGCCTGTTCTGGACCAGGCGTTCCCTGGTCTCTCTCTGTAGATGAAACCTTGCTTGCATTTTACTAAGACACAAGTCATCCAATAGTGGCTTCCTAGCAATCCTTTTTTGGTACTGTTGAGTTTTGCTGTTATTCTTTTAAGAAAAAAATTCTTAAAATTTTCTGTTGTGGCCCTGGCTGGTGTAGCTCAGTGGATTGAGCGCAGGCCTGTGAACCAAAGGATTATGGTTCGATTCCCAGTCAGGGCACATGCGTGGGTTGCAGGCCGGTTCTCGGCAGGGGATGCACGAGAGACAACCACACATTGATATTTCTCTCCCTCTCTCCCTCTCTCCTTCCCTTCCCCTCTAAAGATAAATAAAAAAAATTTTTAAGTTAAAAAAATAGACCCAGTTTTTTTTTTTTTTAAATTCTATTGTGGTACAATACATATAACAAGATTTACCATTTTAACCATTTTTAAGTGTACCACTCAGGGGCATTATAGTCACAATGCTGTACAGCCATTGCCACTATCTACTTCCAAAACTTTGTCATCACCCCAAACAAAAGTTCTAAAGCCATTAAACCATAGCTCCCCATTCCCTCCTCTTCCCAGTCTGTAAGTGATCCACGACCTACTTTGTCTCTGTGGATTTCCTGTCCTGGATGTTTTCTGTCATGGAACCATACAACGTGTAGTCTTTTGTGACTGGCTTCTTTCCTGTAGCATCACATTTTGGAGGTTCACCTATACCGTAGCGTGTGAAAGTACTGCATTTCTTTTTATGGCCAAATAGTCTTCCATGGTATGGCTATACCATATTTATTTATCCATTCATCAGTTGATGAACATTTGGCTTGTTTCTAGTTTGGAGGTATCACGAATAATGCTGCTATGAACATTTGTGTACAAGTGTTTGTATGAACATGTTTTCATTTCTCTTGGGAATACGCCTTGGAGTGGAACAGCTGGGGTGTATAATATTTCTATGCTCAACCATTCAAGACACTGTCAAACACATTTTTTTCTTTTTCTCATAAATAGATGGTATTTTATTATAAATTACCATGTTTCTGTTATATTGTCCTCATATTATTGAAGCCTTATATTGATTTCAATTTTTAATGTATTTGGTTTTAAATTGAGTTTATCGGGGTGATATCGGTTGGCAAAACTGTACAGGTTTCAAGCGCACAACTGAGTAAAACATCATCTGCACACTGCATCGTGTGCCCATCACTGCCTTTTGACCCAGCAATCCCACTTCTGGGAATAGAGCCTATGAATCCTGAAAAATGAATTGCAAAGACTATATATGCACCCCTATGTTCATTGCACTGTTATTTACAAGAGCCGAGATTTGGAAACAGACCAAACACTGCTTCAAAGAGGCCACACCATTTTACATTCCCATCAACGATAGGTAAGGACTCTGATTTCTGCACATCCTCACTATCTCATTTGTTACTTCTCCCTTTTTAAAATTCTAGCCCTCCTGGTGGGTGGGTGTGAAGTGGTATCTCACTGTAGTTTTGATTTGAATTTTCCAGGTGACTAATGGTGTTGACCATCTTTTTCAGTACTTCTTGGCCATTGTATATCTTCCTTAGAGAAATGTCTATTTGAATTCTTTGTTCATTTTCCTTTTTAAAAAATTTTATTTTAGCCCTGGCTGGTGTAGCTCAGTGGATTGGGCGCAGGCCTGTGAACCAAATGATTGTGGTTTGATTCCCAGTCAGGGCACATGCCTGGGTTGCAGTCCGAGAGGCAACCACACATTGATGCTTCTCTCCCTCTCTCCTTCCCTTCCCCTCTAAAGATAAATAAATAAAAAAATACATGCCATTAAAATTTATCTTATTTCTAGACAAAGGAGAAGGGAAGGAGAAAGAGACAAACATCAATGTGTGGTTGCCTCTCACCGGCCCCCCATTGGAGACCAGGCCTGCAACCCAGGAACGTGCCCTGACTGGGAATTGAACCGGTGACCCTTTGGTTTGCAGGCTGGCGCTCAATCCACTGAGCCACACCATTCAAGGCTCTTTATTCATTTTCAAATTGGGTTATATGTCTTTTTATTATTGAGTTAAGAGATTTCTTTATTATGGATACAAAAATATAGTGTGAATTAGAGATTCAACTTCATTTTTTTGTATGTGTATGCCCAAATATTTTGGCGCCATTTGTGGAAAACTGTTCTTTCCCCACTGAATAGTCTTGGCATTCTTGTTGATAATTAATTGACCACTGCTATACGAGTTGACTTCTGCATTCTCAATTCTACTTATTGGTCTATATGTCTATCCTTCTGCAACTACCACACAGTCATGATTACTATAGATTGATTTGTAGTAAGTTTGGAAATCAGGATGTGAGAATCCTCCAACTTTGTTCTTCTTTCTCAAGACTGTTTTAGCTCTTCTGGGTTCCTTGAAATTCCATATGAATTTTAGGACTAGTTTGTCGATTTATACAAACAACCCATCTTGGATTTTGATGGAGATTGTATTGAATCTGTAGATCAATTTGTAGAGCATTTGCTATCTTAACTATACTAAGCCACTCTGGCTGGTGTGGCTCAGTGGTTTGAGCACAGGCTGTGAACCAAAGGGTTGCTGGTTCGATGTCCAGTCAGGGCACATGCCTGGGTTGTGGACCAGGTCCCCAGTAGGGGGCACTCAAGAGGCAACCACACATTGATGTTTCCCTCCCTCTCTTTCTCCCTCCCTTCCCCTCTCTCTAAAAATAAATAAATAAATTCTAAAAAAAAAGAAAAACAATATTAAGCCTTTCAGTCCCTGAACATGTGATGTCTTTCCATTTATTTAGAGCTTCTTTAATTGCTTTCAAGCAGGCTTTAGACTCATTTTTCCTTTCCTCCTCTTTCTGAGAGTGTTCCTCCCTCTCTGAAAGCTATGTCCTTTCTCTGAACAGTTGATCCAAAAGTCTTCTACACAGCCTTATCCTTACAACACATTCAAATTTCTCTCATTCTTGAGGAACTTCCTAAACAAGTGAATGATGAAGCCACTAAGAAAAATAGCAAGGGTTTTGTAAACTCTTAAATTAAAAAAAAAGTAGCCCTGGCTGGGTTGCTCAATTGGTTAGAGCATCATTCAGTACACAAAATTGTCATGGGTTTGATTTCCGGTCAGGGCACATACCTAAGGTTGCAGGTTTAATCCTTGGCTGGGGCATGTCCTGGAGGCAACCAATCAATGTTTCTCTCTCACATTGATATCAATGTTTTTCTCTCTCTCTCTCAAATCAATAAACATATTTTCAGGTGAGGATTATATATATATTTATATATATATATATAAATTAAGAGGTAAAAAACTTGGGGAAACATTTGCTACAAAATTTAAAACGTTATCCTTAATATATTGAATATAAGACCTGCACAAATATATAACACCACCAAGCCTCCAACAGAATATGGACAAAGAACATAGACAACTCAATTCATAAAAGATATAGAGAAGATAAAAAAACATGAGCAACACACTTCAACCTCAAAAGTAACTAATGAAGTAATGAAATCTATTTTTCTTATTAACAAAGTTTTAAAAATGTAATAATACTAAAAAATGTAATAATACTCAAGACCAATGATGGTGCAGAGAACTAGGCTGAATCATATTGCTACTGGGAGAATACTAATGATGTAACTCAATAACATAAATTAATTTAAAAATGTTTGCACTGCCTTGGCTGGCATGGCTCAGTGGAATGAGCACCGGCCTACAAACCAAAGGATCATGGGTTCAATTCCCAGTCAGGGCACATGCCTGGGTTGTGGGCCAGGTCCCCAGTAGGGGGTGCATGAGAGGCAACCACACATCAATGTTTTTGTCCTTCTCTTTCTCCCTCCCTTCCCTTCCGTCTATAAATAAATAAATAAAATCTTTAAAAAAATGTTTGCGCTTTTTGACCCAGTAAATCCACTTCTAATAATGCAAAGACTTGTAAACAAAGATGCAACATTATATATAAAATGAAAGGAAGGAAAGGAAAGAAAGGAAGGGAAGGAAGGGAGGGAGGGAAGGGAGGGAGGGAGGGAGGGAGGAAGGAAGGAAGGAAGGAAGGAAGGAAGGAAGGAAGGAAGGAAAGGGCTATTCAACAGTAGAAGAATGGCTATAAGTTATGGTACATCACTATGATCAACTGTTATGCGATCCATTTAAAATGAGGTTGTTCAATATTTTAAATGGCATAGAGACATTCTCTCAGAATAATTTAAAAGAAAAAGCTGAACATAGAATTATATTACATTATGATATCAAATATGTAAATATACCATACATATGAATAGAAAAAAATAGATAAATGAGCCAACATGTTGAGTGCTTATTTCTGAGCAGTAGGTTTTTATCTTTTTTTAAAGATTTTATTTATTTATCTTTAGAGGGGAAGCAGAGAGGGAGAGGGAGAGAAACATCAATGTGTGGTTGCCTCTCATGCGTCCCCTGCCAGGACCTGGCCCGCAACCCAGGCATGTGCCCTGAGTGGGAATCGAACTGCGATCCTTTGGTTCACAGGCCCGCACTCAATCCACTGAGCTACACCAGCCAGGGCAGCTTTTATCTTTAACTGCTATGTTTTTCTACCTTTTGTACAGTGAGCATGTATAATTATCCATACATTTATGCCATTATAATATTTAATCAATCCCCTGTCAGTGGGCATTTAGGTTGTTTCTAGTCTTCTGCTACTACAACCAACATTCATGTGAATATCCTTGTACATGTATTTTTGTGGATACATGTGAGTATACCTGCAGGAAGAATTCCTAGAAGTGAAATGTTCTGGGACAAATGGAATGAGCACTTTAAATTTCAATAGGCAGAGTCAAGTTATGCTTCATCAAAGTTATGCCAATTTATTGTACTGCCAATAATTTACGAGGATGCCTGTTTTTCCATACCATTGCCAACAATATTTTTTAAAAAATTTTATCTTTGCTAATAATGATAGATAAAAATGTATTTGTGTTAGCTTCATTTTCATTTTATGACTGAGATTAGCCATCTTCCCAATTGTTTACAAGCCTTTTGCTTTGCTTCAACTTCCTTAATTTAAAAATGGGGAGACTGTCATCCAAAGGGGGTAATATATTTAAGGGTACATACCTAATTAGTGGCAGAATCAAAATTAGCTCCGCCCTGACCAGTGTGGCTCAATTGTTTGGAATGCTGTCCCATAAACCAAAAGGTCGATGGGTTGATTCCCCTGTCAGGGGATGATGGATATTTAAGGAAGGAGGAGTTTGGCTGCATAGCACGGGTGGGGGCATTCAGCTATTGCCAGGAGGGAAACGCTGACCCTGAAACACAAGAGAAGGGGAAAAGAAAGGTGAGTTTGGGCAGGGGACCGGGCAGAAAGCAGGTTGAGAGGTTCTGACTGGATGAGGCTCTCATCCTTCTCTGTGAATTAGGAGGCGGGGCCATGCCCTGGATATAGAGAGGAGGGTAGTAGGCAGCTGATGAGGGACCCTGAGAAGGGTTTCGTGGCAGCTGGCTTTGGAGAGCGTGCATGACTTGGCTGTGGCTCCGGTTCACAGAGTCGTGAGATTTTCTTTCAGGAAAAAAAAAAAAAAAAACGTTTTCATGATTAGGATATCATGGATTCCTGTCAAAAAGCATCTTCTGTGGAGAAGGGGGAGCAGAAGGCATATTGCTGGGCCTAAGGGGTGAATGAAGAGCCAGGTGAAAGAAACTGAAGGCAGCAAGCATACACCATAATTCTGAGGTTTAGCAGAAAAGAACAAGGGGCAGATAGGACCATGGCTTGAGGAAGAAGCAGAGGAAGGACAGTTTGCATTTGCTTTTAGGGTAGGAGAGACTTTGGGACCTAAAAAACGTGCTGTCTACCTAAGATTTCATTGATACGTGGAATCTAAAACTGAAAGCAACAAATGAACAAACAAGACAAACAAAAACTCACAGACACAGACAACAGCAGGGTGGTGACCAGAGGGAAGGGGGTGGGGGTACTAAAGGGTAAAGGTCAACTATAAGGTGACGGAAGGAGATTCGACTCTGGGTGGTGGGCACATGATGCAATACACAGATGATGTATTATAGAAATGGACACTTGAAACCTGTATGACCTTATTAACCAGTCACCCCAATAAATTTAACGTAAGAAACAACATAGGTACAGAAATCAGGAAGAGGCAAGACAGAGTAAAAGAAGGGGAGGGAGAAAGACAGAGACCCAAAGAAAAAAGAGAAAGAGCCATCCATACACATTCAGAGAACAGATTTTGATGGTACTGACATCACCATAATGTTCTCTAGTAACATGATTGCCAAGACATTTACACATAAGTTCACCAAATGTGTGTTACACTTTTTCTGTCACGTACTGAGGATACTAAAGGGAGCAGGCCAGACAGGGTTCCTGCCCCTCAGGAGCTCGCATATCTAGCAGGGGAGCAAGACATTAATCAAGTAATCACGCAGCCATTTGTATTAGTTTCCTATTGCTGTTTGAACAAATTACCGCTAATTAAGTGGCTTACAACAACACCCATCTATTATCTTACCGTTCTACGTGTAGGACAGAAGTCTGACACGGGCCTCGCGGGGCTAAAATCAAGGTGTCCGCAGAGCTGTGTTCCTGTTTGGAGGCCCCAGGGGAGAATTCTCCTCCTCACCCTTTCCACCTCCCACGGGCCACCCACATTCCCTGCCTCAGGACCCTCTGCCTCCACCTGCAAACCCAGCAGCGCGGCATCTCTCTGAGCCTTTCATTCCCAGTCACATCAGCCTGTGCCTCCCCCTCGGCCTCCCTCTGCCACGTTTAAGCGCCCTGGGATCGCACCTCTCCCCATCTCCAGGGGATCTATCCAGCCACCTTAACTCCTTCCACTCCTGCAGCCTTAATTCTTCACTGCCCTGAAACTGAACATATTCACAGGTACCGGGGGTTGTGATGTTGGGGACCCTGACTTTGCCTACCGCAATTACAAATTAGGCATTGCAGACGCTGTTGGCTTAAAGAGGGCTGTGACCTTCCGTGCACAAGTACAGAAGCATGGCATTTCTTGGAACTACCCCGTTCTGAGTTCTGTTCTTTGCCGCCTCTATGTGTTGTGCTTGCAGTTTCCTCTGACGTGCCCTCTTCCTTAGTCTCTACGTGGCCACGTTCTAGCTGTTTTAGGCATCGCCTACGTGATACATAGACTGTGTCAGGTGGAAAAATGAAAAACTTAGTTCAGAATATTTCTTTTACCTTTAGGATTCTCAATTGGTGCCTTGTTGAACTAGTGAGGAAACCACTACATTAAAAAAGGAGTGAGTTCTGCCCTGGCTGGTGTGGCTCAGTGGATTGAGTGCCGGCCTGCAAACCAAAGGGTCGCCGGTTCGATTCCCGGTCAGGGCACGTGCGCGGATTGTGGGCCAGATCCCCAGTTGAGGGCACAGGAGAGGCAACCACACCCTGACGTTTCTCTCTCTCTCTTTCTCCATCCCTTGCCCTCTGTCTAAAAATAAATAAATAAATTTTAAAATATCCTTAAAATGAGTGAGTTTTGATACCTTAAAACATACTTGAAAGTATTCACACTGGATTTTTCAGACACTTCCTTTTGGATCACAAAAGGAAATGAAAGGAGATAGCCAAGTCCTCTCAGCCAGAAGGAAGTGCCTTGAAAACACCAAAGGGGAGGATTCTGTTTCTTTCAGGCCTTGCTTTAAAGTAAAAGCAGACAGGTGAGCGCTGATAAGCAAAAGAACAAAATAACAAGATACTCTAAATGATTTGCAAAGGGCTTGGATTAAGTCGTGGTTCTAGGCACAGGGGCCAGCTTGTGGCAAATCATAGAATCAGATACATTCTTTCAATGAATCATGTGACGCTGGGTGAATGATGGAATGATTTTAAACTGATTTCTTCATCTGTAAAACAGGAGTTAACAAAAGTGACAATTCCTACTGCCTGACACATAACAGGTGTTCCATAAACATTGTGGGATGAGAGAAGATTCAGAGAGGTGAAGTAACTAGTCTGAGATTATATAGATAGGACCAGACCCCAAACTTCTAGCAAATTAAAATCATTTTTGCTGTTTTCTAGTTCTTTGGAAACATATTAACTACTCGCGGTCCTTGTGGCACATCTAACTCAAGAATACTCGCCCCTACCCTGATGGAGGTCGCTACACTGATACAACTTGGTTTCCTTGTGAATGGAGCAGAATTTCTCATTGGAAATAGAGGATTTTGAAGTACTGGCTACGGCACGCTGCCTTCTCTGAGGAAAGCCGAATGATTCTAATCTTGGCATTGGAGGACGGTGACATCCGAAAGATGAAACATTGCGTCTAGATATCGTTGGTCTGAACTAGGCTGCGTGTGGCGAAAGAAGAACCTTCTAACCAAACTAAATACCCCTCTGAAACAAAATCCTGAAGCTTATTCCGCGGATAGCAAATTAAAGTCTTACGGGATGTCAGAGGTCTTCCCATTTTACAGTCGTCCCACAGAAATGTCCTCCCCCTTTATTTTACTTCACACACTCCTCTAATTCCCACGGACAGTTCTCATTTTAAAGCTTAGTTTGGTTCCAATTCGGGAAATTTGCTTAATGTGGTCTGGCGGATTGAAATAATGAATTGGAATTAGGAGTAATAGGAAGAATGAATCTTAATGGAGTGGAATGAGTAACTAGAAGACGTGGGTGCTCTTGAGCGTCTCTGGGCTTTTTTTTTTTTTTTAATTGTAAAGAGGGCTCAGCTGCAGGGTCTCTAAGACCTCTCGCATCTCTAACGTTCTGTGATCCACCTGCCCACCCCCCTCCCCCGCCCACTGAACTATTAGAATATAAAACTGGGGGATAGTTTGGATAGTAAAGGGAAAAAATTAAAAGTTGCAGGGAGGCACTTCACTTGAGCTTAGCACATCCGGTAGATGCAGGAAGAGGGGGCAGGAAAACTTGCTAAAAGAAGGAAATGTTTACTTTGCTAAGACTAGGGTCCAAACAAGCCTGCATCATTAACAGCTTTGAAGCCCAAACTCCATGCTGTATTGTTGAAAACCTACCAAGAGCTGGGAATGAACTAGCAAGACCTCAGATGATCATATGAACCACGATTCCTTTCTCTTAAGTTTGGTTTTGTTTTCATTGAAATGTATTCAGCAGGCTAGACACAGGCTCCTACCTGCTTTGCTACTGGCATGTGGGGACAAGCAGCTACAGACGAAAAATTTAGTATTTCAATCTGGTCTTCTATTAGTTTTCATAGTTTTTGTCACAAGATTTGACTCTTTATAAAACCTGCAGTTCCAAAAAAAAAAAAAAAAATACGCCATCTGTTGTTACATGAGTCAATATAAACAAATGCAAACTCCTACTCACTATAAACTTCATCCAGACCGGACAATTTAAATAGTGGCCTCAACAATGGAATGGGAAGTTAATCATACACTTAAAAGTTGACTTTACAAAAGGTGATTTATATTTACCTTGATGTTTTGTCATGTATATAACCCAGTCAGGCAACCAAGATATGAGTCAGATCCTTAAATATGTTTTTAACTTTCTGCAGAGCTCCAGAGCCAGTGAGGAACCAGCTCTGGGAGCGCCTCTGGGGAAAGATAAAGGAGGTTAGTTTGTGGAAGTGGTAATTAGAGCCAATTACAAGTTGACTTATCTGCATTGTCATTAAAATGCCTGTCAGACCTCTCATTTTCTAAACACAGGAAAAGAAAGGTGTAGCTTAGGGGAGGGAGAGGGTTAGCCAAAGGGAAAGGATTCCTAATTCCGTTCACAAACCTAACCGTGTAACATTAGACAAACACATTGCCTTTTGGCTTCCAACTGTGCTTTGCTCACGGTGAAGCTTAAGGCTTGGAGCTGAAAGGAACCTCAGGAAACCACCTGGTTCAATGTCTTGCCTTCAAGAAATGAAGGTGTTGTTGTAGTCCCATTTTCCAAGTGAGACATGGAAGACCTAGGTAGTTGAAGTAACTAGAATATCTTGCGCCTCCTAAGTGCCATGGATTTTGATTGTGGCCTTTCAGCTTAGCTGTCATGAGGAGAATGTAATTGTTCAGCTCAGTGTCCTCACAGATGTTGTCTACAGGTTAATACAGAACAGCAAAACACTTTGAAAATACCAAGGGAAGCTTATAAACATAACATGACCAGAGATACTAGCACTTGGAATAGATGGGGCTCCAGGGGGAAGGAACAGGAATGGATTTGGCCCTTTGAAGAACTAACTACCTTGAGGAAAGCAATAGAATTACATTCAATTTAAGTTAAAAGAACCAAAGTCACTTTGTGCAAATGTGTTAAGAGTGTAATTAGCAGTAATGAAAAATTGAGAAAGAACAGGAATGCCATTGATGGATTTATCGTTAGGTTTGAGAATCAAGAGGTGAAATTTTCCTTGTGAAACAAAGTGGGCTCCTTGGGGGAAGGGGAAAAGGAAATAACAGGTTTTTCTTACAATTTAAGAATCCTATACAACCTCTAACGGTTTGGGGCCTTTTGTCCTTAAAACCATCTGTAGTTTGGTCACTGAATGCCTGGACTCCGTTATCTATCTTCCTGTCTCCGAGCTTTCTTCACCTTGCAAATTACCCCTGCCCAAATCACCACCTTTACCAGCTACATCAAACACATCAGCCACCTCGCCACACAAGCCCTGGTTATCCTCCCTATTGAGTGACTCATTCATGATTTCAAGGCCCTCCATCAATCCGCTCCAATCTTGTCTTATTCCTGGTCCTTCTCTGTGTTCCTTTTAATACTTTCTCCTCATATATGGGAAATAACCCCCATTCCTGCATCTGGTAAGTCATCCCTCTTCACTTTTCTTGAAAATCAGCTCATATTTGATGTAAAGATTATACAGGGAGGGGAGGGGCAGGGGGACATCTTTTTAATAAGCAGAAGACTCTTGCTAGTCACCGGATATGATGACGGCCAAGCTTCCTCTTCCTTGCGTTTCCCAGGGAGAAACCAGCACAGAACGGTCCGGACCAGAGCGCGGAATGGTGCTGCTGACTGAGACTGCTGGGAATATGCGCTACTTCAAAGTATTAAAGGGGGTCTGCAGCAGTTTAGGATTTGTGTCCCATTTTCATTCAATTGGCACTTTAATAACAGACTCCATTCCGACACTGTCTTCCTGCGCAAAGGTGTGCAGCGGTCACCATCGGAAAGACAGATCTCTAGGGGGGAGGAAGGGCGATTCCCTCCGCTAAATAGGCACCAATGGTGTCAGGAAGGTTACTGCAAAACGAGGGTGGCAGCGTCACATCAGACAGCATTTCTATGGCGGTCTCCACCCCGGGGAGTGAAACTCTTACATGGAGGCCAGAGGGGCCATGGTGTTTGCTATTGGTCCAACACGAGTGATGTGGGCAGAGTCTGGTCACCTGGCAGATACCGAGCTTACGAACAATATATATTTTGGATTTCTCAATTTTATTCACCTCAGTATAACAGCATATATAAAATGTTGCACAGACAAAAAGTATTTCTGAAACTTGGTCACTCCTTCGGGATTGGCACAGAATACAGAGTTTTTTTGGGGGGGAAAAGTCAACGGTGGAAGAATTTTCAATTTCTAAGGGCAGATTTGATTTGGACATAGGCAAAAGTCACTTGAGAATCATTCTGCTCAAAGCAAGCGGATAATAATCTGAACAGAAATTTTAGTGAAATAAGGATGTAAAAGGATGACCTGCTTTACTGTTAGAGTAAGTATCTAGACGCCTCACAGCATGCCGCCCTCAAAAGAAACAATGGTTAACGGGGACAATTGTTTTTAAAGTTTTCTTTGGGGCCCAGAATATGTACTGATTTTATGATGCTAGAGGGAGAACAGACATAGCTAAGGGACGACTACAAAAGAGTTAGCTTCTCGGGGAAGGCCAAGGGAATAAGGTTTCCCATCAACCTCCTCGGCCTCCGGGACGGTAAGCGGCTTTTGTGTCTACCCAGTGTGGATCCGTGGCCCGGCTCGGCGGCAATGAGTGCATGCAGCTCTTGGGAGGCGGAGGGTGGTGCTGGGTTACACAAAGACAACCAAAACTAACACAAACACACATAGGTTTCCTGGTATGTAAATTATTTTTGAGGTTAAAGATCTCCTTTTACAGAATTTAGTATATAACAAATTAAAAAACCAAACTTCTTCACCTCCCAACATTAAATAACTAAATGTGCAAAAGAACCACCATTAAATAGGGCATCAAAAGCTATACATTTTCTATGAAACAATATATGCACAGATTTTCAAAGCTGTGAAAATGCAATAAAGAGCACAACACATTTTGGTCACTTTATTAAATGACATTAAATAGTTTAAGTTTCAACTACTAAACAGCACTTTGAATGGTGAAAACACAGATAGTATTATTGTCATACTTGAATGCTTTTCTTTAAAAACACAATTCCAGTCCTTATATATATTACAAAACAGCCTTAAAGGAAGAAGTGACATCTTTTCTACAGTACTTAAGATACTCAATACAGAACTGAAAAGCAGTCTAACAGAAACCAAGGCAAGTCTTCACAGCTGTATGATTTCAGCAGCCAAAGCTGGATGACGGACTGAAACATTACTATACAACCGGGACGGAACATATACAGTATCACAATACTAAGCAAAAACGCTTTACACCCAAAGAAATAAAACAGGTTACAAAATGTGGAGAATTTAGCAGGCAAAACTGTATTACAAGCAACATTTTAAATCGTCATTTTTTTAAGCCATTGCAACTATTTAAAACATCTAAAACAAATATAAAAATGAGCCTTTTAGTATCTTATTGACGTGATTTTTGTCTTTAAATATTTGTTAAAGCTTGATGTTATACTCAAAGTACATATTATGTAGCTAAAATGTCAAGTGAGAAGAGTGTATGCAAAGTGGTCCAAGTTTTATTTCAAACTCTCTTATTTCCAAATAATCCTTCTATGTATTATTCTTTAAGTCATAGTTTCATCTATGGTAAAACTGTTTAGAAGGTTGCTAAAATTTTCATATCTATGTCTTTGAGCAAGGAAGTAGACCCTGTCAAAAGTTCCCAGGTCTAATAAATCAGGTTTAAAGTATTCTGGACTTGTAGAAACACCAACTGATTAACAGTTGGCCAGAGTGTACTGTCTTCAAATATTTATCACATAAATCTCGTCTTTTTCGTTTCTCCTAAACACACATCTCCCCCACCCCCACCGACTAAAGAGATTATATGGCTGGCATAATATCCAAATATATGGAATTCGTTAGTGGTAACTCGGTGTGTGGAAGTGGGGGGTGAATCCACCAAAGCTCGCGAATTTGGTTATCCCCAACGTAGTGCTCTTAGATGCTTTACCACTAGTTCTTCCAAGTGAAAAATGGAAATCTCTTCATCATCCAAACATCTCAAAACAGTTTTGGCTAATGTTAAACTTACTCTAATCCAGTGATATCTGGAGACAATCGATCCTCCACCCAGCTTTCTTTTTTTCTGGAATTCCTTAGCTGTTGCCACTACCTGTTACATCATCATCTCAGAAATGTTTTTGCCATGTTGAGTTGACTCCCATAGTCTGACAATGTTTTCCTTTAAGAAACTCAAGCAACCCCATTGTACATGAATAAACTTTATAGGTGATTTTTACAGGTCTGGATTAAGAAAAACAACAACATAAGGATTTCCTAGTAAAACTTCTTGAAAGGGTATTGGATGAGGTCATTTGGATCAGAAAACTGCCTCACAGACCTTTCTTTTTTTAAATATCAAACTCTGAGACATAATTTAACAAAACAGAGTGGAGTTGGGGGGAAAGAACAAGATGAGAGAAAAGAAGGAGCGTCGAAGCCAGTGATTCTTATCTTTAAAAGGCATTAACTCACAATACTGACAATCCTGGGAATCGTTCAAGCACATCTGTCGTGTGAACTTAAAGTCAGCAATGGTTCTGCCATCTTGGTGCTGTTTACAAAATAGGGCGTGAACGTAACAACCACCGCGCCATCCTTCACCTCCTAAAATGCTAGCGCTTGACTGTGCTAGTCCGCATCCCACTGCCAGCAACAGGATGAGGTACTAGCACTGGCACCGGCACCCAGCCGGCGAAGAGATGTGCTTTATGTTAGTGCCAGGGGAGAGGAAACCATGGGTGGAAGGTAATCCGCCACCCTGCAATGTTCCTGGTGATTATTTCAGAACCGAAAAAGAAAAAGTGGCGGAGGGACTAAAGGAGAAAAAGGAACTCTCTTCTTAGGCTGTACTTAAGGCTGTTTACACAATGCCAAGATCACGGCGAGACTCCTCCAAGTTTTAGAGCAGTAGTATTTCAGAATATTGCACACAATGCTGTGTCAGAGATAACCCTTAGTTTTCAGCTTTCGGTCGCAGGCATGACATAGCAGGAGCCCGGCTTCAGACTTCAGTCAAAAGAACATTAAAACCATTTCAATTACTTTAATCAAGAAATGGATTAAGTACAAAAGTATTTTATAACTTGAGGAATCAACTCTAAGAACTCAGCTGTGTTTTCCGATGTAAAGAATGAATATATAAATCTGTATTCTTTCCTAAATTCGTTAATTTTATGACAATTTTATGGTCGCTAAAAGCAGGCATAAAAATTTAGAGAGGAAATCTGTGGAGTTGTTACTATTATGGAACAACTTGTTTTCACTGAAAACAATTTGAAATATCTTCTGTACTCAATGTGTGTAAGAAGATTCTAGGCAACATCACTGACAAATGTCAGGAAGAAATGGTATGCCCTATTTAAAAAAATTTAAAACTAATATGGAAGATTGGCATTTAAGGGGACCAAACTATTTATACAGTTGAGTTCTGTGAAGTCATTGATTCCTAAAAAAATAAAAGATCTTTCTATGATTTTAACAATCCTTTAAGCTTTTAGTGCAAAATCACATTGATTTCCCTTGGGAAGGTCCTGGATTTTTGCTTCTCATCGGGGGCGGTGCTCGCTGTAACGGCGGTGGCTGCATACCACCAGCCACGGACTGATACATTCCTCTCATATCAATCTGCTGGTAGTTAGAAGGATTCATGATTAAATTGGGAGGCTTTGGCATCATGAGGTGGCCGAGTGCTGCTTGTTGATAAGTCATTTGTTGCTGCTGCTGTTGATTGTACTGCTGCTGGAGCCTTCGGTTCATAAGTATTCGCTGAACACAGCTGATTAACTGAAGAGAGAAAGGGGAGCTGTTACAAGTGCATGACCTGCCTCAAAGAGGCAAGTATCAAGTTTTGAGTTAAAATCAATTTGTTAGGGGGGTACCATACCAAAAGGAAAACACATTATTGTTGTCACCATTACTAATTTGATGGCATTCACAGGACCATTACTGTAGAAACCAGTTAGTAACACCATTTAGGGCTAAATTCTCCTAATGACTTGACTATTGTATTGCAAGGAGCATTTAGGTTAGTTGCCATAGTAACCTGTCCTGCACTGTGATTAGCGTCAAGTATTAGTTACAGCACTTTCTGTCAGCTCTCCTTTCTTTGTCGTTCTTTTGAATATTTCACATGATGACAGACAAATAAACATTTTTAGTGACAAACACCACAGGGAAAAGGCACTCACAAGTGGGAATAACTCCTACCTGGAATGCCTGAAATTCCCTACGATAATCTAAAACCACACAATTCTACAGCGCTTTCTAGGTAACATTCACGCCACGGACAGTTACTCCCTGATGGCAGGAGTTGAAATTTCCCAGTGCAAGGCAGGTGGCCGGCAAACGGCTGCCGGGAGAGATGACCGAGGGTCCTGGGACATGCTGGCCTCCTTTCTTTCTTTGAATAAAGCAACATTTTACTTGTGCTGTGTAGTCGGGACCTGTGTCATGCCATCTAGAGTTCCACCCTCAAATTGAATCCATTAAAAAGTATACTTATTTTTAGGGATTGTTTCAAAATGGTGAATATGGTTAAAAAGGAGGTGTTTCCCAGGAATTCCTTTTTAGGAATGTCCGTTTTATCTGCATTTGTTTAAGTCAGATGTGTACATACATATGCATGTATGTCTAGCTATCAATTTTAATTTTAAAATTCTGCCCTGGCTGGTGTAGCTCAGCAGATTGAGCGCAGGCCTGCGAACCAAAGGATCGCAGTTTGATTCCCAGTCAGGGCACATGCCTGGGTTGCAGGCCAGTTCCAGGCAGGGGATGCATGACAGGCAACCACACATTGATGTTTCTCTCCCTCTCTCCTTCCCTTCCCCTCTAAAGATAAATAAATAAAATCTTTAAAAAAATTCTAATGGAAACAACTTGAAAAAAACGAAATTCCTTTTTAGATGTCCAGGATGCCTAAAAAATAAGTATACCTAACTGAGAGATAGAATCCTTACCATCTGCTGTTTTGTCAATACGTCATTGTAGATGGCTTCTCTTCGCTTCACATCAAGCTCCTGGCTGGCTTGTCTACTCAACGCTAATGCCTGGACTTGGGCCTCTGAAAGATTCATGTTTTCCTTCCACTACAAGAAAAAGTTTCTAGTTACTCCTACTGCAGTAGAATTGAGGAAAAAGAATTAAACTACTTGAAGATATCTGGGATTTTTGCAATTTCTGGTCCACTAGCCCTTTATTCATTTTACAAGAAAACAGCGGTGTAAAAGCAGGGTGCTAAGTTCTCTACTGTGTGTACAAGTGTTGGCTGCCTTTGGAATAAAACTATTTGTACTTACTTCGTGCAACTAGTCATTAAAATATGTTTATGTAAACAATCCATACAGGTCTGTGATTGATTTCCCAATTCTTAGATTTCACCCATTTCTCTTGTGTGCCAACAATCTGGGAGAAACTGTTGAATTACAGCTTGCCACCATTATACAGCTTACTAGTATTTTACTATTACAAAGCAAGTTATAAGAATTATGCTTCTCCCTGCCCCCAGAAATAGTGAAGCAAATAATAATAAAAAAATTAAAAACAGCCCTGGCTGATGTAGTTCAGTAGATTGAGCATGGGCCTGCAAACCAAAGGGTCGCCAGTTCGATTCCCAGTCAGAGCACATGCCTGGGTTGCAAGTCAGGTCCCCAGAACAGGGCTCTTGAGAGGCAACCACATATTGATGTTTCTCTCTCTCTTTTTCTCCCTCCCTTCTCCTCTCTGAAAATAAATTTATAAAATCTTTTAAAAAAATGTAAAACAGCCCTGGCTGGTCCGGCTCAGTTGGTTCGAGCATCATCCTATAACCAAAACGTTGCAGGTTCGATCCCTGGTCTGGGAGTGTATGGCAGGCAACCAACTGATACTTCTCTCTCACATAGATATTTCTCTCTATCCCATCTTCTTTCCCTTTCCCTCTCACTTTAAAAAAAAAAGCAATGAAAAAGATGTCCTTGGCTGAGGATAAAAAAAAGAATGAAAACAAATGGTGGGGAGAAGAACAAAAATTTCAAGTGGGAGTAAGACAATTGCCAATTAACTTACTACAGCTGAAATTATATCTTCAAGAGGCTGAATCCTCACTGCTGCCACGCTGTTTGTTGCTTCCACAACTTTTTCTCTTCCTTGATTTATCAGGTCCTAGAAGCAATGTGAGAAATAAGCTATGTAGGGCATATAAAAGACAGTATAGTCTTAAAATATAGGGGTTCTTCCCCTTGCTACTTTACAGAAGTAATTGAAAAGAAGCACAAACTTCAGCATCAATAAAGTGCAGTAAAACTCATCAGTGAAGGTCTTGTTAGGAAGATGAAAGTTTGGGTTTCATTGAATCAATAATTTAATAATTTCAATGACTCCATAAGCACATTTTAAAAAGGAGACCACAGATTCAATTAAGTTATTAAATTATTGGAACAATACAACCTAATCTTTCTCATTTACTTCATAATTGATTCTAGTTTGAAATCAATTATTTCATAATACTGGGCATTAACATATACTTAGTGCTGCATCTACATGGAATTAGAGTGTCAATCGAGGTGTGCACTTATTCTGCTTTCAAACATGAAGCGAGTAATCTGTGTATTCAAAATATCTTACAACTGGACAAAGTGCTATTTCCCTACCCAGTCAGCTGCCCTACTGTTCCTTAACGAAAATAATTCAAACTACATTAATTGAACGCCTGATTCCCTTGTGCTCTGAACAAACCGCATTTTACTACACTGTGCTGGTTCAAAAAGGTCAACAAATAAAAGAAAAATTTCTTGGTCTATTCATAGGTAATCTTTTGGAGAATGTGATATTCCTGCATAGGGAACCCTCAACAACAGGGCACTTGAAATTGCCTTTAATTCAAGTTAAACTACTTTTGTACTTCACAACTTACCTCCAGCTGTTGATTACTCATTGCTGACAGGGCTCCCAAATTGAAAGGAATATAAGGAGTTTGAGAGTTGAAACTGACAGGGGGTAAATTGGTCCCAGTTGGTATGTTGAAACGCATGGTCAGTCCCTAAAAACAAAAAATTATGCACTTTCCACATTGTGATTTAAAACTTGAAATTCTACATCACCTACTGGTTTAGAAAAGAATCCATATTCTCAGATCTAGGAAATTATTAACACTCTTCCACACACAAACAAAACACCCTTTTCACCTGAAACCAAGATCTTATTACACAGAAAGCTTTAACCCCTAAAGGTATACTCTTTTTTGATAATTCCCACAGAATGGGGCAACTCATAATTCTGATGAGACTCCTAACATCACATTAACGTTAAAGAAGTTTGGTACAATGAGGTAGGAGTTTAAAAAGGATTCATGTATTAGGATAAGGTTTCCCATGCTCAGGCACAGTTTTGCTCAAGTGAGTTGGTGTCTGAAATAGACACGGAACTATTTTAAATGAACTTTCTGCTGGAGATGGACATTAATGTCCAATAGTGAAATACTCCTGTGTTCTGATACAGAGCCAGTCAAAATTTAGATTTCATGCACACACGCTAAAACAACATTTACCCTCTCTTACCTCCGAACTCTAAGCTCCTGTGTGTCTGTTACTACAGTGAGGGTGTTGATGGGAGTTAAGTGATGCTAAATATATACCTTTCCACTAATCTCTCAATTCAGCAAGTGCTAAGCAGAAGTGGGGTTGCTACTCTTTACGTGGAGAATATTTTCTTCCCTCCTCTCTTCCCACTCTACTGCCAAAGGTAGCCACAGCCTATAAACAGACTCTCACACCTGGGGACTCTGTTCGGGAAGATTCACCTGTTCTAAAGGTGACCCTTTTCTTCCCCACTCGTCTTTCAAATGACTAACATCAAAACCAAACCAAAAAGCATCGCCAATAAACTACCTTCTTCTCTGCTTCATACTCTGCCCAGGCTGCTTTTCTTTCTTCTTCAGTCAACTCTTCTTCTTCTTTGTGGTCCAAAAGAGAATCATGTTCGTGATATCCTACAATGTGTTCTTTATGTATTTGAAGAAGTTCTGCAAGTATGGTGTCCTATTTAGAGGGGTTGAAATAACACAGAATTATTTCCTCCCTCTGGATCGTATCTGGCCTACTGTTAAGACTAGAAACTGGCTGTTACACCTATTTCTGACACAGATGATAAATTACCTAGAAAACAGTTGCTAAACATGCAACTCCAGCCTCCTATGTAAGAACTGCACGTTTACGTAGCATATTCTATGGATTAACTTTTTTGATTACTACTTTTCAGCTTTCAAAGTATTTTCTCCAGCTTCTTTCTATTTTTATACATATTTTTTGCTTTGTTCTATGTTGATAATAAATGCTAACATAAGTCTTCTTAAATCAGAAACTACATTGGATGCCTATGCTAAAAATCATGGCTACTCCTGTTTATAAATGCTTAACAATTTTATTTTCACAATCACTTTAGCTACCACTATAGTAACAAAAACCAATTTTAAATTAAACAGTTACAAGACAGTTTAACTGAAACATTTAGTGCTTATATTTCAATTGTAGGGAAGTCAAATATTCATTACATTTCTAAGGACCCATGACCCAATTTAAACGGATATTGTTTATCAATTTATTATTGTGATTATCTTTTTTCACAGTCACAGTGTCTTAAGTGAGTCTTTTAAAGTTAAAAAAATAAAAGCTCAAAAATTGGGATCATTTATATATTCAGTTAAGAACACCAAACTCCTGCTCTGTGTAATTAAGAGAGAGAGAGAGACGCATACAAAGAGAGATTGGGGAAAGGGGATTAAAGTGAATGACAGACACGTTACTTGCTCATAAAAATTAAAATGTTCCCAAGTTTTTTTATTAAGAAATCACAGATGAAAACCTGAATATATAAAAGAAAAATTAATTCACTTCACAAAATGATTTTCCACAGCTTCGAGCAGCAAGCTCCCTTAGAACATGCTTTCTAAATTAAGCGTGAACTTAGTGAAGGAACATAAATAATTACTGGTCAAAAGAAAGTACAGGGAGGTATACAGCACATTAAATTTAAATTCAATTTATATCTAGTAATTCTTTTTTTTTGGTTGCCAACCTTTTATTTTGCAAGTTTATATATATATATATGTACATATACATATATAATCACATACATATGTATACATACACATTTAGCACCCATTGTTACCATCATCTTACATTTAAAGGCCAATAATTCCCAGAAAGTGTTTTCTCAGTAAGTCTTAATGCCCTCATAAGTTTTAGCATAGAAAAAGCCCACATTTATAAAGAACTTTTGCTGATATCTTTAACCATACTTAGAGTACAGGGTCCAACACGTGGTAGGAACTCAAATGTCTGTTAAAGAACTCAAGATGAAAAATTTAAATCATGTACAATAGCAAACGCTGACACTAATGCCAAATATTCTGGTATTTGAAATCATGTAAACAACTTTTTATCTTGCTACCCCAATAAAAAAAACACCTGAAGTCATCACTTCATAATGTCATGAAAGAAAATGACTGATTTTCTTAATGGATACGGCTATTAATTGAGATTGTATAGTTCATTTTGACATACATGTGTTATTTCTTTTGTTGAACACAGAAAACATTCCAAGACCGTACACATGAGAGGGTTCAAGAAAGTCTACTGGTGGAACACACAGACGCTAACAGGTTCAGTTCTTTTGAAATGTTAATTAAACATTTCTCTCCTGTACCAGCGTAGAAATCTGGCATCAAAGCTGACTTCTCTGGCCCGCGCCATACAGAGCAGGTTGATGATCACTAGACAGATCTCCAAAGTTCAGAGTTACCAACCAGGCAGGTATGGAGACAGGCCAGTCTGAATGAAATCCTATTAAAATAATGCTTTTTTAGATATGTGTCTCCCATGCACACTCCCCAAGCATAACCCCAGAAAGAGGTATATGATAACAGCAGATAACACTGACTAATATTTTTAGCAAGTGATCATGCCAAATACAATTAGAAAATTCAGCTGTTCTACAAAATACCAAATAAATTCAAGGTACAAATGTTCTATAGATATAGTCCCTAATTTTACTTCTGTCTGGTAATGTGATGTTCTTAAATATAGGTAAAAAAGCACTTCATTTCTCTAAGAAAGCAACCTGAGGGAAAGACCAAGAGAACTGTAGGCTAGGAACTGAATTTATTTTCAGCTATGCTACTGATTCTCCGTAACACTGGATAATAACTTAGTCTACCTATGACTGTAAGTGAAATATGAAATACTCTCTGACCACCTGTGTAACAGAATGACTGAGAATAGCAGAAATAACTCATATATACTCTTTTAAAAAATATCTGAGAGCCCTGGCCAGGTGGCTCAGTTGGTTGGAGCATCATCCTGTACACCAAAAGGTCACGGGTTTGATTCCCGGTCAGGGCACATACCTAGGTTGCAGGTCGATCCCAGGTCGGGGTGCATATAGGAGACAAACGATCAATGTTTCTTTTTCTCTCCCCTTTCCTCTCTTTCTAAAAAATCAATAAATATATCCTTGGATGAGGGTTAAAAAAAAAGAAAAAGTAAAAAAAAAATGTCTGAGATGTTAGGGAGCTTTATCAAGTCAGTCATTAGCATCCTATCATTTTAAAATCCAAACTTATCATCTGGAAATGGTAGAAACTAATGTTCAGAAAGGCAAAATAACTTTTTTCTAATCACACAGCTAAGGAGTAGTTGAGAGTAGAAGCTAAATTGCCGGACTCCTATTCCATGATCATTCTATCACATTATAAAGAATAACACTTTTCTTGAGGTTCTTCCATTTCCTAGACCTATTCTCTTAGATAGAAAAGATAATGCCCTGGAGGATTCTGGGTGAGGGAGAAACCAAAGTAGGTCTTTTCCCCTCCATTTTTAACACTTTTGTACTTTTTGAATTTTTAAAAAAGAAGCATATGCTAATTTTTAATAAAAGAAGATATAAAAACTGAAATTAACACAATTCTCAGACACAAACTGCTGAACAGCCAGTTCAGGCACAGCCTAAATCTGACATGAACTATTTTATCGTTTTCATCTTTAGGACATTTTTCATCTTAGGAAGTCCCATTTCTAAAAGCTTTTAATGACTTTTCCCCACCAATTCCAGTTTTAAGATGTATCTTGTCTTAAGGTCAGATTACAGTAGAGATTCAGCTTGCCCACGTAATAGCTTTCATTTTGACCAACATCAACTAAAACGCCAAAGTCAGAAGAAAAGTACACGTGACTTCACTCTGATCACTAAAAGATTTTGGATCCTTTCCCTAAACGTTACTGCCCTCCTAACATGAAATAAAAAAACAATTCATACTGCTTCTACTGGCTATAACACACTTCTTTTCAAAGAAATTTTTAAAGAATTAATGAAAACAATGATAGTATTCTATTATAAAATCTAGAGATAAATACTGGCAACATCTGTATATTCCTCTGCACATTTATACTTACACAGTCTTACATAAAAATGGGATTGTACTTTACAGTTCTGAAATCTTTTCTGCCTTAATATCTTTCTATTGACATCATTTTACCTCAAATACAACCATCATTTTTAAGAACTGCAAGGTATTACGTGGATATACTTTATCATCTATTTAATTTTCTCCTAAGGGTTTATTAAGACATTTAAGTCACTTTTAGAAATTATCGAATCTTCAATGAAACAGGTAATGGATAAATTTTAATATATTTCAACCACTTGTTCGTACAATAATTATGCCGATAAAACTCAAGGACTTGAACAAGTGTGCCTTACCACAATCTTCATTTGAACAAAGGCAAGACATTACATGTAAGGTAACAAACAGACTTTCACAGAAAAACAATTCCTTTACACAATTCAGAAGCAGGAGAGCAGAAAGTGTTCTTTCCTCCAGAGTACAGCGTGAAGCACAAATAAGAAAGAGAAGATACAGGATTTCTGAAACCAACTCTTTCTACATCTTTTCCCTTTTAAATTAATTGCAGCATACTGTCAATACAAGAAACAGATGATGTGATTAAGAGGGCAAAAACATATTTGTAACAGGATCCTCCGAAAATTTCTTTGGGAAAAACAGCTTTTCAAAGTCTAGGGCAAGTTACAAAAGTTAATAAAGAAAAATTTCATCCCAATATACAACACAATCGGTGGAGAGGTTTTTTTTTTTGTTTTTTCCCCTTGAAGCATGCATTTATATTAGTTGCTATAGTAACACTATTATTGAAAACAATACTGGAACAGAATCTATAATCACTAGGCCAACAGTCATCAAAATGAGGTTTAAATTACATCCAAATGTGTACCTTTACTTTTCTTTGTCTAAACTTTATTTTTCCCTTAAATAAGTGAGAAGGCTTACAAGCTGGGAAAAAGCATGGGCTATATTCTAGCTAACAACGTAAATTAGTTTAAGCTTTAAAAATGACTAGTTCAATTAATAAAACAAAGTTAATGATAAATTAAAAGTTGAAGTTAATTTATTTAGAAGTTTAAAGTATTTGGCAAGCTGACAAAAATTCCCATCTAATTAATTCTGAAATTCAACCTTGAAAATAAAATTTTTAAAAAACAATCAAGGCTTTGCCTGGGGGTGGGGGTGGGGGTTTGCCATGTTTCAAAATATTTTGCTTGCCATCACTTTGAATTTCAGTTTTATAATATCTGGAAATAAAATGTCACTAGAATACTTAAGTGCCATAAGACCCACTCAAAAAGCTATGAAGAATTCCTTTTATTACCTAAATAAGTCTAGATTCTTAGTAAGAAAAAAACCAACTTAATATTACTGGTGAAAAAAGTTTCTACTTTCAAATTTGAAGCCTGTTTCTTCCCAAACTGCACTGGAAAAAACTGC
This sequence comes from Anoura caudifer, assembly GCA_004027475.1. Lineage (NCBI taxonomy): Eukaryota > Metazoa > Chordata > Mammalia > Chiroptera > Phyllostomidae > Anoura > Anoura caudifer. The sequence goes on from PVKU01000615.1 coordinate 139,884, forward strand.
AACATATTTGATAAGTAACTGGAGAGCTATTGAATGAAGTTCACATAGCAGCTCACATCAGATTTTCAGGTCAAGAGCGCATAACCTTTGCCAAAGAGCATTTATAAATACATCCAGATTCCCAAACTGTAGATATGAATAAGACAGTGACAACTACAGAACTTGTCACTTCCAAGGAAAGAAAAGGCAGGAGTGACTTTGGTGAAGGGCAAAAGTCAGAGTCTCCTTTGATAAGAATGTTTCGTATTCAATTTAACATTTAAAAAAGCAGATACTATATTTAGCGTTTAACCTTTACAAATTAATTATCCATTATTACAACACATGCCACATGCCAGTCCTTGTGAGGTAGAGTGTTGGTCTAGATTTTAAATGACTGTAACTTTTGAGAGGTTACAGCTTTTCAAGCAGAGCCTGAATTGGAATTCAATTCTCAGGCTATACAATCCGGAGTTCATGTTATCTCTACATTTCATAAACACTGTTAAATCCTCTAACTCAACTATAAGTGTGCTATAAAGAGGAAATGGAAGATATACAAAATAGGCATGACTGTAGTTATCTGGCAATCCAAATTACATCTTAAAAAAACATTAATATTATATGAAATGTTAAAGGGACTTATCTAAGAAAAAGAAAAAATATGAACAGTAAAATGACAGCAAACTCACAATCATTAACAACCACACCTAAAACAAAAGTAAAAGCAAACTAAGCAAGCAATTAGAACAGATACAGAACCACAGAAATGGAGATCACAAGGAGGGTTATCAGCGGGTGAGTGGGAGGGGGAAGAGGTACAAAGAATAAGCAGCATAGATGGTAGGTAGAAAAAAGAGGGAGAGGATAAAAATAGTATAGGAAATGTAGAATCGAAATAACTTGTATGTATGACCCATGGACATGAACTAAAGTGGGGGGATGTGGGTGAGAGGGGGTGTGCAGGGCAAAAATGGACAACTGTAATAGTATAATCAATAAAATATATTTTAAAGAAGAAAACATTAAAAGATAAAGTGGTAAAAAATAACAAATAAGGCTATCTAGTGATTTGTACATTAACCAAACACGTTAGCTATGTCCTTCTGAACTCCCCTGAATAAAAATGGAAAAGTGAAAGCACACAGAGCCTTGCGTCCCAGGTTTCTCTCTACAACAATTTCATCAAAACACTGCTTAAAATATAAACACTGATACAATTTTGCTGAAATCAACTGACTTTGTAAAGAGACCTGTGTCGGCCTTCCAAATTTCAGAGGGAAGTTTAAGGGCAGGATTTAATTTAAATGAAAAAAAATATAGATCGATCGATAGATAGATTTATACCTGTGAAAACTGAGAGGCTTTATGTGTAGTGGTTGAGATCGCAGGCTCTAGAGTACTGCTATCCAACAGAACTCTGGGTAATGATGGCAGTGAGCTGCGCCTGCACTGTTCAGTAAGGTAGCTAGTGACTACTGAGCACTTGAAAATGTGATTAGCGTGACCGAAGAGCTACAATTGTAATTAATTTAAATGTGACTAGTCATTGGCTCTTGCATTAGAAAGCGCAGACCTAGAGCCTTGCCGGGTTTAAATCCTAGTTCTAACCCTTAACAGCCCATGCCCTTGAGCAAGGCATCTCTCTGACTCGTGATCTCCCAGCCTGTAAAATGGGTATAATAAGGCGTTCTCCGTGTGAAAATTAAATTAGATATTCCATGTGTTAACATGCAGTTATGCAATTGAGCTTTAGAAATATCTATAGAGAGGTGACTTGGATTCAGATCCCAGCTTTAAGAAACTGTGATATGTTACAGTATAGAGCTAAGTAGGTGTCTTTGAGACTCTGGCCTATCTTGGAATCCTGCCACACAGACACTAGTGTTGTCTGTCTCCCTCACTGCCAAACATTTTTTTAGAAAGTATGGTTAATGAAAACTTTTGTACTGTGAAAATCATCCAATCAGAAAAATAGATTGGATGCTCACATACTTATCACCTAGATTTATTAACTGTTAATGCTTTGCCACCTCTGCCTTCTTTATTACATTTTACTTGTACATATTTCAGTGTAATCTCTGAAATATCAAGGCATTTCTTATATAACTACCATAAAATTAATAACTTCTTAATTCTCTAACATCATCAGATACCACAGCCATATTCAGATTATACCAGTTGTCTGCAAAATGTGTTTGATACATGCTTTGTTCAAATCAGGATCCACTCAAGGTACACATTGCATTGGTTTTTCCGTCTCTTTGTTAAGGTTCTTTTATTATTTTTAAGATTTTATTTACTTATCTTTAGACACAGGGGAGGAGAGGGAGAAAGACAGAGTCAAGAAACATCGATGTGCGAGAGATACACCAATAGCCTGCCTCTCGCACACCCCCAACTGGGGACCTGGCCCACAATCCAGACATGTGCCCTGATGGGAATCGAACCGGCAACCCTTTGGTTCACAGTCTGGCACTCAATCTGCTGAGCCACACCAGCCAGGGCTGCTTTAGACCTCTGGAAAAGGCACTGGCAGGAAGAGAATGTGGCATGTGACACCAGTAGAGTTGTCCCAGGTAGCTGAACAAGAGAAGAAAGCATTTTTGGTGAAGAGAATGATCACGTTCTGTCAGAAGTTACTGGTCGAAGAATAGGGTCAGGTCTAAGAATTGAGCATTTGATTTAGCAATGCAGAGGTCATTGGGAAACCAGGCACCGTGCTAAGCACTTCATGCATACTATTTAATTTCCACAGTAATCCTGTGAAGCACCGTATTTTTCAAACTATAAGATGCACCCCCAGTCTGGGAGGAAAATGGGGGGTGCATCTTATAGTCTGAATGTAGCTTGCGTGGCTCACTGTGCATGTGGGGGGGGGGCAGCGGTCTATGTTATTTATGTCACTAAATATTTTATCACTTTTTTGCTTCAAATTTTTTCCCTATTTTCCTCCTCTAAAACCTAGATGCATCATATGGTCCGGTGTGTCTTACAGTCCAAAAAATCTGGTAGATCCTTCCCAGGCCTATTTTATTTTTTTTAAACATTTTATTTATTTATCTTTAGAGGGGAAGGGAAGGAGAGAAGGAGAGAAACATCAATGTATGGTTGCTTCTCATGTGTCCCCTGCCGGGAACTGGCCTGCAACCCAGGCATGTGCCCTGACTGGGAATCGAACCGTGATCCCTTGGTTCACAGGCCCGCACTCAATCCACTGAGCTACACCAGCCAGGGCCCCAGGCCCATTTTATAGCCTAGGAGACCAAGATTCAGAAAGACAATTTGTTCAAGGATATAGGACTAGTAAGTGTTAGAACTAGGATTTAAACCCAGTAAGGCTCTAGGTTGGCAGTAACACAAGAACCAGTAGCTACGTATGGCTGTTTACATTTATGTTAATTAAAATAAACTGTAAATCATCCCTAATGAAATCTTGCATTAGCATGGAATATCTAATTTAGTTTTCATAGTAACTCCATGAAGTACATACTATTGTTAGGCTCATAGTACTGATGAGATTTCTAAGACCATGAATCAGCATGGGCTGCTGGCTCCCTCCCCCACAACCAACCTGCACAAACCACACAAGGGAGACACAAGGATTCTAGGAACTTACCAATGCACACACAACATCCCCGGGGTGACAACGAACTGGCACCACATGCAATCTGAAGCAGAGTTATTGAAAAAGATGCAGCACCAAAACTTCAAAATAAGCATGACGTGTATACTTAAGGAAACAAGGGAAGACATTTTCAATATAAAACAAAAAATGATCTAAAAAGAGTCAAAATAAAATATTAGGGATAAAAGTAATCACTGAAGTAAATAACTCAACGTACAGTATAAATGGTAGAAGTACAGCTGAAGAACAACTTAATGAGCTAGGAGATCAGACCTAGGCACTCTTCCGGAAGATGGTAGGAGAGGATAAAGAGCTAGGAAATGCAAAAGAGAAGCTAAAAGATGTGGAAGCTAAAAGCAGAAGGGCAAGAGTTTAGTAATAACAGTCTCCAAAGGAGATAAAAATAAAGAGGGTGAGATTTTAGAAGAACAGACATAAATTTTTCAGAATTATACATCAAAGAAACCGAGGCACACAGAGGTCACATAACTTGAATTAGGTCAGTATTCAAACCCAGATGGCCTTGCCCAAAGGCCCCTGCTTTTAACCACTATGCTATACTGACTCCGGGCTGAAGGACAGTAGCTCAGCATCAAAGATCATTAAGGAGGACAGGGATCAGCTACACCATCATAAGATTTTGCAGGGACTAGAGGATGAAATCTGTAAGTCTCCAATATTACATACTTTAATAACACTGAAAATGCCTTTCCATGAAGCCACAGTATTAAGAAGAAAGTGTGAGGATGTGAAGAAAATGGAACCCTAGTGCACTGTTAATGGGAATGTAAACCAGTGCACCCACTATGGCAAAACAGTATGGAGGCTCCTCAGAAAATTAAGGATAGACCAACTGCTAGGTGTTTACCCAAAATAAATGAAAATATTAGCTAGAAAAGATATCTGCACCCCCATATTTACTACAGCATTATTTCCACTAGCTGAGACATGGAAATAAGCCGTGTGTCCACTGATGGAAGAATGGATAGAGAAAATTACACACATACACACAGAAATGCTACCCAGCCAACAACATGGAGAGACCCATAATGCATTATGCTAAGGGAAGTAAGTCCAACAGAAAGACACCATATCTTTTCACTTATATTTGGAATCTAGAAAAGATGAACTAATAGAGATTCGAGTTGTGGTTATCAGGAGCTGGGAGTATATCTGAAATGGAGAAATGTTTGTCAAAGAGTACATTCTTCCAGTTACTAGATGAGTAAGTTCTGGCCCCAGCTGATGAGGCTCAGTTAATTGGAGCATCATCCTATCAACTAAAAAGTTGCAGGTTTGATTCCCGGTCAGGGCACGTGCCTACATTGTGGGTTCTGTCCCTGGTCAGGGCATGGATGAGGAGCAAGCAATCGATGTTTCTCTACTTCTCTGTCCCTCCCTTCCCCTCTCTCTAAAATCCATGAGCATGCCCTTGTGTGAGAATAATAATAACAAAAGATGAGTAAGTTCCAGTGATGTAACTTAGAGACAATACTACTCTGGATGTTAACTAGACTTATTGTGGTGATCACTTTGTAATATATACATATGTAGAATGATTATGTTGTACTCATATGTCAATTTTATCTCAACATAAAACCAGTGGAAACAGTTGGAAATAAAAAAGTGTGAAGTCTTATCAAAGGAGAATGCCTCAATTTACTTCTTCCAAAGGTCTGATCATATTACGTGTTAATGTCAGCACAAAGATTCAAGGCAGGTACCACCACTTACCTATACCAGAATTTCATCATCTATAATCTACAAATGAACTGCACTGGCTTTGTAAGGTGGTTGTAAAGATTAAGATTCAATACAGTGCCTGGCATAAAAAGCACTCAGTGTTAGCTACTGTCCATTATTATGATAAATTCAAATGTTTCGCTGATAATGATTATAAAGGCAAGTCATGCCACTACACAGCATGTACCCACCACAGTGGTGGGATTTGTTAAAAAGAGATTCCTAGGGCCCACACCCAGATCCTGATTCAGTAGATGGTGGATGAGGTCAGGAATCAGCATTTTTACCAAGCTGCAGATTAGTCCAAGGACTACACACAAGGAAAAAGGCTAGTTAAAGGCATGAAAATCATTGGCTTAATGGTCAGCTTCCAATTTTAGGACATAAATTTCTTTTTCACATATCGCATTTTCACTGAATATTTGCTATGACCAGGTATTATTCCGGGTGCCAGGGTTACAGTGATGAAGACGCACTGACACATGCCCCGCTTTCATACACTGCTAGGAAGCTCATAATCTGGAGAAAACACACACGTCTTTTCATGTGTCTAGTAAGGCAAAAAGTTCCCACCACTTAATTCATGAATTTATTGAGCATTTACTAAAGACAGACCTGGTATTTCCAATTTCAGAATTTCCATGATCTTGAGTAGCAGATATTCTTAGTACTTCAAAAGGAGATACTTCCAGAAGTGTTGGTGAAGTAGTTAGAAGTTGTACTCACCTTCTCCCAGGACCGAAGTGGAATTACAACTAAACTAGAGAAAATAACCAATTGAAATCTATCTGAACAGAAGTCTTATAACCAAAGACTTACAGAAGCCGCCACATCGAGACTGGCAGGGAGAGCGGAGACATGCAAAAGGCTGCCAAGCTCACACGGGCCATGACTGACATTCTGGAAGGACACCTCAGCTGTGGGGGTTCCCCTGAGATGCTGGGGTCTCAACAGAAAGCTGGGCTCCGCAGTCCACAGCACCAGAGTCTGGAAGAGGAGCCCAGATAACTTCTGGCTATGAAAGATGGGATTCTGTCCATCTTTCAGGATAGGCATCTGCTAGAGACACAGGTGCATTCCTAAAGGGCCAATGAAGAAAATTTTTCCCCAGCCACTCTCTCTGGGCTGCAACAGAGGGAGGGCGGAGTGGACTAGAGTTACCTGAGGAGAGTTTGGGGTCTGTGGCTCTCAGGAGAAAGCTGAAGGAACAGCCATCAGGATCCCTGTGCTGAGTCACTGCCCCACACCACAGATGCCACCTACCTTGGGTGAAGCCCTTCCCCTCTGGGTTACATCATCTTGGGGAAAAGTGAGAGCCCACCCTAAAGATTCCTTCTCAAACACACACAGCAGAACGTATGCTCTACTGAGGAATCAGCTTCCTTGGGCAGGGCGTAGAGGTCTCTGCTGACTCAGGGCTTCTCAGTAATTGAGTTGTGTGGCTTTTGGGCAGGGGCCATTCATTACCCCCACTTTCCTGTGAACCTGAATGGAGCTCCCCCTTCATGGGAGCTCTGCTAGTCCCACCCACCTGACTCCTGGTAGCTCCGCCCTGCCAAGGTGCACACAAAATCTGGGACGGACTGAGTTGTGTGGCTCTGGGAAGGGGGCCACAGACCCCACATTCCCAGTCACCTAACTAGCACCTCTCCATCACAGGAGATGTACTACCCTATCCTCCCGACTCGTGAAGACCCAATGCTGCTGAGCTCCATCTCTTCCTGGTGCAATCTGGGACAAACTGACTTGTGTGGCTCTGAGAGGGATCATTTTTCCCACACATGCCCCACCAGAGGAAAGCCCTGGCTTCACACAGCTAAATTTGGTCTCTTTGGGCCTGATAAACTCTGCTGGCTGAGCCCTGATGATTCATTGAAACCCCACTCCAAAACAAACATGCAAGCAACCAGCAAGTGGCACGTAGACTCGGTACACCCGGGGACATTTGCTGAGTGGCCTCAGCCCAAGCACTGGCACTGAGACTGAACCTGTATCCCGCTGCAGAACACCACCTGCTCTGACCTGGTGACTGACAACACACCTCCTACAGCTCCAACACCACAGGAAGCTCTTTCAGTGACTAAGCATAACAGGCAGAGGCAGGGAGAGGCAGTTTGCAAGGTGACTGAGACTTTCACTGACCTGCACCTGAGTAAAAGCCAGCCCTGGTGCACAGGATGGTCCTTCCCACAGGCACCCAGGCCCAGCAGACGTAGCCACAAACTGTGGGACGCTTGTAGCTCCAAACAGGTTGCCCAGGGCCAGCCACAGGCAGCATGCGACATTTTTCTGCACCACAGTCCCTCCGAACAGGCCGCAAAACCAAAACACCCAGTGGCCAGTTACAAACAATAGCAGAGCTGGATCCAATGAGCTTCACAGGTGGCGCATCCAGAGGGAGATGCCAGCACGCACCAGAACCTGCAGAGGCGAACTCCACTTTGTGGGGGCAGCACCTGCACAGCAGCTCACACGCTGTGGCCTGGGTAGAGCCCCACAGTCAGCCAGCCTGAGAGCTGATTCCACCCACGAATGGGCCAAGAGCAATCAAGACTGAATTACAACAGGAGGGCCCACATAACCCACACACAAGGGACATTTCCAGAGCACTCAGCTCAGGTGACCAAGGAGACTGCACCACTGGACTCCACAGGACACCTACTACATAAAGCCATCCCACCAAGACTGGGAGTCAAAGTAGATCTATCTAATACATAGAAACAAACACAGAGAGGCAGCCAAAACTGGGAGACAAACATGCCACAAATGAAAAACAGGAGATACCTTCAGTAAGAGAGCTAAAGGAAATGGAGGCAAGCAATTGATCAGAACCAGAGTTCAAAGGAATGGTTATAAGGATGCTCAACAGCATGGAAATAAAATATAGCAGCCATAAAAAAGGATAAATAGACATGAAAAAATGCCCAACATCACTAATCATCAGAGAGATGCAAATGAAAACCACAATGAGATACCACCTCACACCTGTCAGAATGGCCATCACCAATAAATCAACAAACAACAAGCGCGGGAGAGGATGTGGAGAAAGGGGGACCCTTGAGCACTGCTGGTGGGAATGCAGACTGGTGCAGCCATGGTGGAAAATATTATGGAGTTTCCTCAAAAAAAATTAAAAATGGGAACTGCAGTATGACCCACCAATCCCACTTCTAGGAATATATCCAAAGAAACCTGAAATACCAATTTGAGAGAATGTATTCACCGCTGCCTTGGCTGGGTAGCTCAGCTGGTTAGAGTCATCCTGATACACCAAGGTTTGATATCCAGTCAGGGCACATGAAAGAACCAACCAATGAATGCATCAAGAGGTGCAACAAATCAATTTCTCTTTCTCTCCCCCTCCCCCTGCCTGTCTTTCTCTCTCTCTCCCGCTCACCGTCTCCCTAAAATCAACTTTAAAATTTAAAAGCATAAATAAAATATATGCACCCCTATGCTCACTGCAGCATTATCACAACAGCCAAGATTTGGAAGCAGCCCCAGTGCCCATCAAGAGATGAGTGGATAAAGAAGCTGTGGTACATTTACACAATGGAATACTACTTGGTTGTTAAAAGGAAGGAAATCTTACTGTTACTGGCAGCTACTTTGCTCAGCTGCAAAGAAGAAGGAAATCGTACCCTTTGTGACAGCATGGATGAACCTGGAGAGCTTTAACATAAGTGAAATAAGCCAGTCAGAGAAAGACAGATACCATATGATCTCATTCATACATGGAATGTAATGAACAAAATAAACTAACAAAATAAAAACAGGCTCATAGAAAACAGACTGACAGCTGTCAGAGGGGAGAGGGTAGTTCAGGGCTGGGTGGAAAGATGAAGGGATTAAGCAAAGGAAAAAAACCCCACCAACTCCTCAGACACAGGCAAACAGTATGGTGATGACCAGAGGGAAAGGGCGAGGGAGGTGAAGACGGTATAGTGGGGATAAATGGTGATGGAAGGGGGCTTGAGTTGAGGTAGTGAACACCTAGTACAACATATAGATGATGTGTTGTAGAACTATACACCTGAAACCTATGTAATTTTATTAACCAATGTCACCCCAGTAAATTCAATAAAAGTTCAAAATAAGGAAATATTTCCTGAAGTCTACCCCAAATGCTCCCTAATGAAATCTTGCATTGCACCCCCAACTCTGCCAGCAAGGAAGCCTCATATAGGTTGACATCTCCATTAGCAGTGATTTGTAAGAACGTGCCAGGGAGTGGGAGGCTGACGTTTAGGAGCATCACTTGGGCCACGGTCTCTTTAACCCAAATGTTTTCCCTGTAATACCTGGTGACTTTCGCTCCTTAATAGTTTTTCTTAGTTTTGATACAATCAAAATAAAATGCAGAGCAGCACTTTAAATAAAGTACGGTTGTTTTATTAAGTATTTATTTTGTAGCTTGTGGAGCTACACTAGAAGCACTCCTTCACTTTTAAATATTACTACAGAGGTATCAACTGGCTATAAGGTAGACAATTCTTCTAAAATTGTACATATTATTTAAGGAAAAAAATCCCTAAAGGCTAGAAAGGGTGATATTTGACAGTCAAGTGCACACTAACATCATTCAAAGTGATTTATCTATATCTAGTAATTAAATATTATCATATTCCTTGATTATAACTGATCTCTAAAAGAATTTAAGCTTCAAATACCTCCCTCTTCTGTAACCTGAGATTATTGCCTCCGCCCCCTAAATGATTTTTAGTCTTCTACTGATCTGTGATGCCAAGCTTAAGCCTCTCCTAAGGATCAGAACCTCATATCACTCTTGTGAATTTGAAGTCTATACTGGTGTCAGAGAAATAAACTGAGTATAATGACAATGTTAATAATAACTATGGAAGGAAAACAACAGCTAACATGTGAACCCTTGCTATCCGCTAGGCACTGTGCTTTACATGGATTATCTCCTGTGGGGTAGGTCCCACTCTCATCTTATTAGGGGAAGTGAGGCCTGGAAAGCTTACATGGCTTGCCTAAGATTACGCCCTAAAACAGGGTGGCTGGTAGGTTACTGGGGAAAGGAGCACAGCTTAAACCATTTGCTCTTTTTACTTGGCATCAACCACTCCAGCAAACACTGAATGGGAGACTTTTTGTTACCTACACAGCAACGGTAGAATTAAAACAATTTCTCTAGAATGTACTATGATTTCTGGTGACCTATTCCCATTCATACAATTGTTTTCATGCCAGCAAATACAAACATACATATTTGTTTTAAGACACAGAGAAGTAGGAGACAATGACATCCAATCTCATACATACTTCAATTACGAGCATGGCTCCTCAGAGGTACATGTCAACACCAACAAAAATTGGGTTCATATGCCACCATGTGGTTACTATGCTGTAGGTTACTAATATTTGTCCCACAATTAAATGGGTCCTTTAAACCTCTTTTTCTCCAAAGTAAATGTATTCAAGTTCTTGAAACAGCTTTGACTAGCTATTTTATACTTCACATCAAATTATATTAATGGGGTATATTTCGCTCTAATGTTCAACCTTGCATTACCATCTACTGGCTACTAAAACTGAACAATAACATCTCTGTTGAGTAAGTTATGCTTTGGGGTATTAAAACTTGAATAAATGACTAAAGACAAAGGGAGAAAATTGTGCAGACAACATCAGGGGGCAGGAAGCAAACCTAAAACCTCACTTTGGTTACTTTAGTTTAAATCCCCATTTGTTCTTCCTGTAATTACCAACACAGAGTCCATGTTAAAAAGACACACATAGAACAGGGCGACAAAAAGGAAGTGCAAAAATATTTCCATGTCATTTTACTGACTTTTGTCTTCTTAATAAAAGGGTACAGAGCTTAAGCAATATACCCACTTACTCATATTATGAAGCATAACCTTGACCAAGAGTTTCATCTCTGATATCTGTGTAATTCATAAGTTTATTACCAGAAAAGGTACTTTCCCTAATATAATTTACATAAATGTTAACAGAGGTTTGGTTAGATATTACCTTAGTATTTGAAAAACAGTTAAGAATCACTCAAAAAATCTATTATGAAGCATAACCTTGACCAAAATTTGCATCTCTGATATCTGTGTAATTCATAAGTTTATTACCAGAAAAGGTACTTTCCCTAATATAATTTACATAAATGTTAACAGAGGTTTGGTTAGATATTACCTTAATATTTGAAAAACAGTTAAGAATCACTCAACAAATCTATATCACTATAAACTTGCGTCAAACCTATTCATAAGTTTAGATCATGTTGAAGTTTCGAAACAGCTGAGGAACATTATTACCCTAAACAACTAAATACATGCATAGACTCTTCATAGACATGATTTGAGAGACCTTAAAATCAAAACTAAGAAATGGGATCACAAGACTAGACCATTGCATTTCTTTCTGATATCTTTAAGTGAATGTGTTGGGGTGACATGGGTTAATGAAATTATATGGTTTCAGCCGTACAGTTCTGTAAGACATCACCCGTACAGCACTGTGTGTTCACCACCCCCACTCACGTCTCCTTCCTTCACCACTTATCCCCTCTCTACCTTCCCCCCAACCTCCTTTTCCTCTGGTAATCATCATACTATGGTGTCTGTGAGTTTCATTTTTTTTTTTTGCTTAATTCTTTCACCTTTTTCACCCAGCACCACAACCCCCCTCCCTTCCGACAGTTGTCAGTCTGTTCTCTATCTATGAATGCGTTTCTATTTTTATTCATTAGACTCCACATGTAAGTAAAATCCTATGATACTTGTCTTTCTCTGACTGGCATATTTCACTTAGCATAATGCTCCCCAGGTCTACCCATGCTCTTGCAAAAGGTTAAGATATCCTTCATTTTTATGGCTAAGTAGTATTGCATTGTGTAAATGTACCATGGCTTTCTTACCCATGCCTCTACTGATGGACACTTGGGCTGCTTCCAAATGTTGGCTATTGTAAATAACACTGCTGTGAACATAGAGGTGCATATGTTCTTTTGAATTGGTGTTTTGGGTTTCTCTGTCTATATTCCCAGAAGTGGAATTGCTGGGTCATAAGGCAATTTCATTTTTAACTTTTTGATGAAACTCCATACTGCTTTCCACAGTGGCTGCACCACTCTGCATTCCCACCAACAGTGCACTAAGGTTCCCTTTTATCGACATCCTCGCCAACACTTGTTGTTTGTTGATTTATGGATGGTAGCCATTCTGACTGTTGTAGGGTGATACTTCATTGTGGTTTTCATTTGTATCCCTCTGATGATTAGTGACACTGAGCATCCTTTCATATGTCTACTGACCATCTGTATGTCCTCTCTGAAGAAGTGTCTATTCAGGTCCTTTCCATCCTTTTTAATTGGACTGTTTCTACTATTTGGTGTTTAGTAATATAAGTTTTTTAATAAGTTTTGGATATTAAACCCTTATCAGATCTATCACTGGTGAATATATTCTCCCATTCAGTGGGCTGACTTTTCATTTTGACAATGATTTCCTTTGCTATGTAATAACTTTTTAGTTTGATGTAGTCCCATTAGCATATTTTTTCTTTTGTTTCCCTTGCCCACACAATTATATCAGAAAAAGTATTGCTACAGGAAACGTCCAAGGTTTTGCAGTGTATGTTTTCTTCTGGGATGTTTATGTTTCAAGTCTAACATTTAAATCTTTAATCCACTTTGAGTTTATTCTTGTGTGACGTAATAAGATGGTCTAGTTTCATTTTTTTTGCATCTATCTGTCCCAATATTCCCAACACTATTTATTGAAAAGACTATCTATACCCCATTGCATGCTTTTGCCTCCTTTGTCAAATATTAAATAACCAGAGAGGTGTGGGCTCTCTATTCTATTCCACTGATCTATATGTCTGTTTTTACACTAGTATCATGCAGTTTTTATTACTATGGTTTTGTAGTATAGTTTGATATCAGGAAGCGTGATTCATCTAACTTTTCTCTTTCTCAAGACTGCAGTGGCTATTTGGGATCTTCTGTGGTTCCGTATAAAATTTTAGAATATTTGTCCTTGTGCCGTGAAATACGTCACTGGTAACTTTATAGGCTGCTTTGTGTAGTATGGACATTTGAATGATGTTAATTCTTCCTATCCATGAACACAAGTATAGGTTTCTACTTATTTGTATCTTCTTCAGTGTCTTATAATTTTCCATGTACAGGTCTTTTACATCCTTGGTTAAATATATTCCTATATAATTTTTTGAAGCAATTGCAAATGGGGTGCTTTTCTTAGTTTCCCCTTCTCATAGCTGTGGTGTATAAAAATGCAACTGATTTCTGCACATTTATTTTGTACCCTGCTACTTTGCCAAATTCATTTATTAGGTTAGTATTTGTTTATGTGGAATCCTTAAGGTTCCCTATATACCATATTATGTCATCTGCAAGTAATGACAGTTTTACTTCTTCCTTCCCATTTTGGATGCCTTTTATTTCTTCTTGTCTGATTGCTGTGGCTAGGACTTCCAGTACTATGTTGAATAAGAGTGGTGGAAGTGGACATCCCTGAGAAGACCATTATATTTATAAAAAGGAAAAGCTGCAGCACCAACAACAATAAAAAAAACCCCAAAACAACCAATGACAGGATTTAAGATAATATAATTCATGGCTGGAGAGGTAAATAGGGCCCAGATAGCTGGCTCAGTATATAGAACTGAAGACATGAATTAAAGCTCCAGTTTTCTAGCTTTCACACACCTGCTATGTCAGACAAATCACTCTTCATTTCCATTTTACTGCTTGCAAATGTAAGTTTAATTCTAACACCACTTTTCAATGATATATGGATCATTAAGAAACAATAAAAAGTCCAGTTAAATATCACTATAAAGGTGACTAGAATTTCAAGAAAGGTCATATAAAAGTGCTAGCACTGTAGAATTCATTATGCATGAAAGAAAAGTAGCAAAGAATATCATTCTTGCCTTTAAAGAGCTGCAAAAATGAAAAGACAAGAAACAGGCGGTTAATAAATTGAGTCTGACATTACATTTAATTAGAATGTGCAGAACTAGAAGAAAGTGAACAAGAGGAGAAATACAGGAAGAGGAATTATATAATAATGACTTAAACAGGAAGTGATAAGGCAGAAAGATATAGTAATTGTATAGCAAGTACACTGAAAATAAACACTTTCAGAACTATCAAAGGAGAAAGAAGAATTAAGAAAAAAGGCATGCAATTTAATCATTATTTAGATAATAGCAATTTGAGAGGGAAATGAAAATGTATCATTTTTAGCAGTCTTTCATCTTTACAAATTATGTATAAAAAGGAAGGTGTTTGCAATGGTACCATAATAATAAGAACCAACTTTGAAATGTCTTTAGTAAGAGCAGGCTCAAATACCAAGAAATCCCTCACTACGAATGTAAAAACACCTACTTTGTACCCATTTTCAGAGAGGACCAATTTTCAAATTCTTCTTAAAGAAAATAAAAACCCAATAGTAGTGGGCATGGTTCCATAATATTCTAAATATAAGCCCAGGGAACAAAGTTAACATTAAAGTCCCCACACTGGGCCTGGAATTTCTCTATCCCCACTGCCACCACCTTACTTCAGGACTGCGTGACCTCTCTCAGGTGGGTAATTGTAAGAGCATCCTAACAAGGATCTTAACATCCATTTTCTTTTCTCTAATCCATCCTGCACATTAATACTGAAAGTGACTTTTCTAAAATGCAAATTTAACATTGGTCTTGAGCTTCAAATCATTAAATAGATCCTACAGCCTGTATGACACAATGTCCAAACTCTTTAACGTCCGTGGTCAGCCTCTGTTTTCACCTCTTCCCATACCCACTGCTACTTTACCGCTACTTCTTTGCAATGCACTAATTTATTTTTAACTACTTGAGACTCCGAAAACTTGCTTTTTCACATGTTCTTTCCTCTGCTTCTGTTCTTGAAGGGCCTTCACTGCTTGCCTCATAGCAATGCAACAACCACCCACTTCCACTGTCAGCATCAGTTCAAGCCCACCCAATGTCAATTCCCCATCCCGAACTTTTCCAAGAAAGAGCCAAAATGGCTCTCCATAAGCTGACCCCACCATACCCACCTCATTTCAACTTTTTTAAAAAATATTTTCTTTATTTATCTTTAGACGGGAAGGGAAGGAGAGAGGGAAAGAAACATCAATGTATGGTTGCCTCTCGTGCGTCCCCTGCCGGGAACTGGCCTGCAACCCACGCATGTGCCCTGACTGGGAATCAAACCGCAATCCCTTGGTTCACAGGCCTGCGCTCAATCCACTGAGCTACACCAGCCAGGCTCACTTCAACTCTTCATCTGTCCAATTTATTCATCCTACCTTCTAACCTCATTATTCTCTAATACAATTAAATCCTAACCATCATTTATGGGCCAGTTTGTCTGACTTTTTCAATCAAAACAGAATGCCCATCCTCCCCATTTTAACTATATATAGTAGTTCCTCCTTATCTATAGGGAAGATGTTTCAAGAACCCCATGGATGGCTGAAACTGTGCATAGTATCAAACCCAATCTATACTGTTTTTCCTATACATGCATACCTATGATAAAGTGTAACTTATAAACTAGGCACAGTAAGAGATTAACAAGAATAACTAATAATAAAATAGAAAAATTGCAACAATTTACTGTAATAAAACTTATGTGAATTTGGTTGATCTCTGTCAAAATATTTTTTTTAGATTTTATTTATTTATTTTAGACAGAGGGGAAGGGAGGGAGAGAGGGAGAGAAATATCAATATGTGGTTGCCTCTCACATGCCCCCTACTGGGGACCTGGCCCACAACTCCAGTATGTGCCCTGACTGGGAATTGAACTGGTGACCCTTTTGGTTCACAGGCTGGCACTCAGTCCACTGAGCCATGCCAGCCAAGGCTCTGTCAAAATATCTTACTGTACTGTACTTACCCTCCTTCTTGTGTGGATGTGATATGATAAAGTGCCTGCATGATAAAGTGAAGTGAGGTGAATGACATAGGCATTGTGACATAGTACTACGCTACTACTGACCTTCCGACAATACATCAGGAGTATCATCTGCATTGGGTGACCCTGGATCATTGAGCCATGATGATGTTGATGTTTGAGGAAATTTAATATTTTCAGACTGCAGCTGACCGTGGGTAACGGAAATTGCAGAAAGCAAAACTGTGAATGAGGGGTGCTACTATACTATGGCAAAAACATTCAGTGCCTTAATAGTTTGCTTTTTAATATTTTACTTTTCTCTCCACAAGGAGACTATCACCTTCTTTAGGTACATCTTCTATGTACAGTATTGTATTCCCTTTGAGATCCCTGACAGGTTGTAGTTACTGTGACAGTGATATACTACATGTTTTTAAAACATTTTAAAAAAGCAGTAGCAGCCCACTTTAAATGAAATCTTACGGCCCTGGCTGGTGTGGCTCAGTTGACTGAGTGCGGGCCTGCGAACCAAAGAGTTGCCGGTTCGATTCCCAGTCAGGGCACATGCCTGGGTTACAGGCCAAGTCCCCAGTGTGGAGTGCATGAGAGGAAGCCACACAGTGATGTTTCTCTCCCTTTCTCCTCCCATCCCTTGTCTAAAAATAAATAAATAAATACATACATACATACATACATAAATAAGCTCTTTAAAAAGGAAGCCTTACCTTGCAGCCCAATATATAAAAGAGATCAAAGGAGTGAGGCTGAAATGGACGCAGGGCCTGCAGTGCTGCCTGTCTGGCCTGTCCCTGTTTACTCAGCCACAGGGCAGCCCTGCAGCACCTCCGCAGATCTCCTGGGGAACCCTTGGATTACAATTTGAGAACTATTGGGTTAAGTTCTAGCTCTAACACTTATTGGCCATGTACCCTTGGGTAATCACAAACCGTCTAAGCTTCAGTTTCTTCAGATAATAAATATGTATGAGAAAGACCTTTGTAAACTTTATAGCTGTCTATAAATTTGAGGAATTTACACCTTTACAAGCCATAAGCTAAACTGGTTGTATTATACAACCTTAACGGTTATATCACACAATGGTATTGTCTGTGAAATCATTCTATATTTTATTTTATTTTTTTAAAGATTTTATTTATTTTATCTTCAGAGGAGAAGGGAAGGAGAGAGGGAGAGAAATATCAATGTGTGGTTGCCTCTCGTGCGCCCCCTGCTGAGAACGGGCCTGCAACGCAGGCATGTGCCCTGCCTGGGAATCGAACCGTGATCCCTTGGTTCCCAGGCCCGCGCTCAATCCACTGAGCTGCACCAGCCAGGGCCATTCTATATTTTAAAAGCCAGCTTTATTTAAAATAAAATAACGCATTCTAAATACCACTCAATTCTAGGAATCCCAGGTCCTCTGCCTTGTTTCCTACACTTGGAATTAACTTTCTATTCTCCATTTAGGGGGCAATAAAATATAATGATTAACAGTATATGGTTTCACCCTGGCTGGTATAGCTCAGTGGATTGAGCGCGGGCCTGCAAACCAAAGGATCGCAGTTCAATTCCCAGTCAGGGCACATGCCTGGGTTGCAGGCCAGTTCCCGGCAGGGGACGCATTAGAGGCCACCATACATTGATGTTTCTCTCCCTCTCTCCTTCCCTTCCCCTCTAAAGATAAATAAAATAAAATAAAATAAAATTAAATTAAAAGAGTACATGGTTTTGATTTAGGGAGACTTGGTCTGAAGGCCAGCTTTGCCTCTAATTAAGTGTCTAAACTTCGGTAAATTACATAACCTCTCCACGCCTTAATTTCCTCACCTCAGAAATGAAAACAGCACTATCAGTTCTGCAGTTACTGCTGGAATATGGAAGATAATCTGAACACAAGAGTAAGAAACCCAGTAAGAAATCTATAAATTAACTATTGTTTTCTTTTTGGGAAGAGCTGTGGGAGAGTTGAAATACTTTGTGCTAATGCAGCATTTCACAATCATTTTTCTTTTTGTTCTTGAGCAAAGATTAATAGCACCAAAATGAAAATGCAGTAAAGTCTATAAATAAAAAAGCATGACATCTATGACGACTCACACTGCCGTTATAAAGCACATGGTTTCTTTCCAGATACTCTGCAATGATTAAATAGCATTTCTTTCCTGATTTTTAAAATCTTCTTCAAAGCACCGACAATGTCTTATTGTTAGTGTACCCTCACAGAACACCTCAAGTTGGCAAATAACCTGTGTTTACCAAACTAAACAGATTTCATACAATCAGAAATTAACCATATAAACAAATAACTTCAAATCAATTTCTCCTTTTGAAAATGTAATGTTTGCTTCCTATCAAAAATATTACTAATCATGGATTATTTCTCATAAAAGCTAAAGTTTAATGTTAAGTGAAATTTTAGGAAAGATGCTATTTAGATATATGATCATTTTCAAATTGAAAAGGGACTTCATGATCCTTAAAATTATAAACATAAATATATCTGCAAGTCCATAAAGGAATAGATTTTGCCAAACACAATTAAGTAACAGATAGGAAAGGTGTTGGAGATACAAGAGCTATACAAAACAAGGTAGTAAATGAACGCTATGCAGTTTTCTTAAATAAGGTAGAGATATACATATTAATAGGGAAAGATGTTCAAGTAAAATCTAAGTGAAAAGAGCAAGTTGCATAATAATAGGTATGGTATGATTCCATTTGCATTTATGTGTTTTTTAAAGGTATGTCAACAAATTTCTTCGCTTACAGAAAATTTTCTGAAGACTATTCAAGAATCCTACTTGCATTCTGTAATAGTATAATTAAGAAAGCAAGCCAAATCATTATCAATTTAATATTTCATATCACGGCAACTGGAAATGATTCTTTCTTAAAAAAGGATTTTAGCCCTGGCTGGTGTAGCTCAGTGGATTGAGCGCAGGCCTGCAAACCAAAGGGTCGTGGTTCGATTCCCAGTCAGGGCACATGCCTGGGTTGCAGGCCAGTTCCCAGCAGGGGATGCATGAGAGGCAACCACACATTGATGTTTCTCTCCCTCTCTCCTTCCCTTCCCCTTCTAAAAAGATGAATACATAAAATCGAAAAAAAGGATTTTAAATGTAATAGAAAAATGGTAGATTTAAAGCCCCAGGTGCCTAAGCCACATGGACAACAGTGTGGTGATTGCTGGGGGGAGTGGGATGTAAGAAGACTAAATGGCAATGGGAAAGTATAAAATTAAATAAAAAGTTTTAAAAAGGGTTTTGATAGAGGTTGTCACAAAACTTCTTTCCTAAATGCTCTAATAGTGAACTTTAAATGAAAGTCAAGTTCAATGACAAAAAA
This sequence comes from Anoura caudifer, assembly GCA_004027475.1. Lineage (NCBI taxonomy): Eukaryota > Metazoa > Chordata > Mammalia > Chiroptera > Phyllostomidae > Anoura > Anoura caudifer. The sequence continues at coordinate 159,499 of PVKU01000615.1, forward strand.
ACCCCACCTATTTGTATACATAGATAAATGACTTTTAAAACTTCTAAACACTTAATGTTCATGTTACTTTAATTGACATGTACATTAAAATTGGAGAAACCAATTATTTATATTAGCATTAACAATTATTCCTACAAACTTCTATTTTATTTTAATTTATTTTTTAAAGATTTTATTTATTTGTTTATTTATTTAGAGAGGGGAAGGGAAAGAGAAAGAGAGGGAGAGAAACATCCATGTGTGGTTGCCTCTCACATGGCCCCCAGTGGGGACCTGGCCTGCAACCCAGGCATGTGCCCTGACTGGGAATCGAACTGGTGACTCTTTGGTTCGCAGCCCGAGCTCAATCCACTGAGCTACACCAGCCAGGGCCAAACTTTTATTTTAATTAAACGTGTCCAACCATATGAAGAGCTTAATATACTTGAAATTTTTCACAAATGACTCAAGTAACTTTGACAGAGTGACACCATAACCTGGGAGCTGCTTTCCTAATTCTCTTAGCAAATATGTGGAACATTAAGTGCTTGAATTTGAAACCAAGACAACAGGAAAAGCATCTTCCCCAAATGGCTTTTTAGAGAACTGGAATAGGTTTAAATATATAAATTCCTTATTTAGCTCAGAGAACATATGGTTTTCTGTTACGTTCAAAGAGTCAAAGTGGCATCTACTGTCCTATTAAATTTCTATAGTAATATTAAAAAATGTTTTCTTATCCAAGGACAATGGACCAGAAGACACATTGTTACTAGTCCTGCCTCTGCCCCTTATTAGCTAAAAACTGTAGGCAAGTTACTGATGTCTCTGACCCTAAGTTTCCCTACTCACAGAATGAGAGGACTTGACTACATTACCTTTAAGGTCTCTTTCCAAGTCTTACTTGCTTTATGACAGTGAAAAACAGCAAATAAGAGACACTTTTATGTGCTGATTCTTAATTGCTATACGACAGCAAAGAATGTTAAGGAAGAGACAGCTACATTTCACATATAATTTTAAAATTATGTACGCCCTCTACTGGAGGTTATTAAGAGAGAACCATACTACAAGGGTGGGCAAAAGTACGTTTAAAGTTGTGAGTACACGAAGTATAGTTTATTTTTTATTATTTATTAAATTGTACTTTCCCCATATGAACTGTAAACCTACTTTTGCCCACCCCCATATTTCCTTTAAGGTTTCTACCTGGAAACCTTCCTGTAGGGCTGGCGTTTTGTTTGGCGTAAGATGTATTTCAAGTTACGCTGTGTTTCTGTGCTGTTCTGTGGAGAACTAACCTAAGCACCACCTCATTTAAACATAATTTTATGCTCTTTGAAAGATTTGGGAATACAGCCTTAGCCAGATGACTGTTACAGTAGTAGTAAAATTTCCTTAGTCCATATGGATTTTTTTGAGCGAATAATCTAAAGATGTTTACCTTTGGCAGCATGGGAGTATCCCTTTTCTTCTTTTTTTCTGAATTGGGGTCATCTAATAAGTCCGGCTCAAAGGTATAAAGCTCGGTAAGCTCGTTCATGGTAAAATGACGCTCGACCTGCTGCTGATCAACAACTCTGAAGGACAGTGACTGCTTGGTTACTTGCCGATCATAAATCTTATCTTCCATGGTTCCCTTTGTACAAAGAAGTAAACATAAAACTTAATCAGTTGGAAGTATAGTTACTGGTTAATATGAAATGGCAAAACTTCAGAGTAGTCTCTCTCATAAAGCAAACTTTATTAGCCATGCTACTTAATTGATGGGATTTCATTTGTTCGGTCTAGTTCTCCTTGATAAAAATCATCCTCTATTATCTTACTCATATGATTCATGTGCTGCTTTATATATTTCTGAACTTGGCAGAAGTAGAAAAGCAGTCAGATACCAAGGTGAACAGAAATAAAGGAGTACATAAAATAGTATTTCAGGGGGTTACTGAGTAAGAATGCCAGAGAGCAGCTTAACTACTTCTCAATGGACTAAAATAAGCTCCCAGCAATCACTATAAACTGCCTTTACAGCGAGTCTTTCTGTAACTTCAGGAAAATTAATATGGCTAAAATGTCCTATCTCTTTCATATTTAGCATTCTAAATTAGAATAGAAAGGGGTTCTTCATTTAAATAGGACGGATTTTCCTGTGCAGTTTACCAATTACATCATGCACTAAAGATCAAATGAGCAAAGATCTACCAATAAAAAGCAACTTCTGGTTGACAAACCCAGATTTGGAAGCAGGGGTAAAGGGTAGCATCTGCTCCCAAAGCAGAGGCACCAGTGAAAAGTACAATGTGATTCTCTAAACCTCTCTTGCCCTGAACTGCATCCATCTCTGATTTACTCTTTTCCTTCAATTTCAGTATCTGTCTGTCTTTTAAATACCTGAGTTCATATTTAAATGTAATCACTTTAATATTCTTACCTAGAAAATATTATATATTATTTGCTATTATAAGTTAAATTTTTCATCCTTATTTTCTTATTTACCCACATTCTTCAAATTCAGAGACTCTGGGGGCCACTGAAAACAATGACCATTTGACCTTTACGTCTATAAGCAAATTCGATTTAGTTATTGGCTTTTCTATGTAGGCTAAGTTAATGGAAAGTTAAATGTTAATGGAAAGTTTAAGTTCAGGAACGTTAAATGCTTAACGTTCCTGAACCAGCAAGAAAATGCTAAATCTGTTTACGCACCAAATCCATCTCAGTCAGAGAATGTTGGCATTACAGATATGGATGAACCACAAAACGGAAATCATGACAGGCCCGAACTAACTACTCTGCTTCACGTATAGGAAGGATGTTTTCATCTGTTTGCCACTCTAAAGCATGTATGTTCTGCGCTCTACAAATATTACCAGTTTCCCCCAACACTTCAGTATGAAAGAAGAATAGGAGTATAAATTATAAACGTACCTGAGCTAAGAACCTATATACATACACAGGTTTAGTTTGTCCAAAGCGATAAACTCTGAATATACTCTGGATGTCATATGACGGATTCCAAGAAGCATCAAATATAATCACTCGATTAGCAGCTACCAGGTTAATGCCAAGAGATCCTGCTTTGGTGGAAATGATAAATAATCGTCCTCTGAAAATGAAAATATAAAAGCTTTTAGTAATGAGTGTTTCAAATATATTTTAATTACGTTATGACTTTCTAATCCTAAGGCAGTTTCTTGAGCAATCAGGAGTTCAGAGAATTCATTTCTCACTTACTGAAGAAAACAAGAGATATCTAAAGAGTCAGGTTGAAGATTTACATGCCCAGTAATCTTACTGCTGGAAAATGAAATAGTCTGAATTAGGAATAAAGATAAAAATGGAAATCACATGTTTATAATATATTCAAGGTATTTACATATCTGAGTAAATCTAGGAAATTCGTGTGTACCTCAACAGTCCGTATTGTGTTCAATACTATGAGTACTAAGGACATGAGAATGAAGCACAGCGCTCCAGGAGCTGAGTGTAGTGGGGGTGACTGGTATGTAATTACAATACAGGGTCATGAATGTAAGGAGAGAAGTTAGATAGATTCAAGGTAAAGTAGGATCAAGGAGACAGAGATCTCCGGGAAGAATGTGTTCAAGGGGGAAAAAACAAAACGAAACTGGTTGACTACCTGCTGTGTCAGACCCAAGAATTTGTATTTCTGTAGAAGAATTTGGGAATGAGTGATAGGTTCACGGAAAACTAAGCAAATGGTAAAAACTATTACTTCAACAAAAACAAACAGATATACAAGAAAGTAAACGTAATCACAGTACTTCAAATGGCTTCAGTGTAAATATTTACATAGTCGCAATAATGTAAATGCTCTGATTTGGGCAAATATTATGAGAAAATATACTGAGAAAATGAATGCGGAAAGGTGTATGTGTGCATGTGGATAAATTCCCACCTTGGCTGGTAGAAAAGGTGTATGTAAGTAAATACCAGAACTGCCAAGAGTTGATACTGGTTACCTGCAAGAGTAGGAAAGGGTTGCTCAAGGAACTATGAGCATTTCCTCAAATTTCTTGGTAAACATCATGCTTGGTAGCTGCATAATATTCCATTGAATGACTGTATAATTTGTTCACTGTTGGCAACATAGAGTGAGAACACCCCTGGAATACAACAAGCTCTCCACAACCTCCCTAAATGCCTTTATACACAAAGTCTTACAAGAACATAAGGTTGAAAACAAAAATATGTATAATACAGAGGACTAAATTATACTCTGGCTCTTCAACTATTTACATTAAAATTAAAAATCTATGATATTATATGAAAAAAACAGGCTATAGAACCTTACTAAGTATAACTAGAACTCCATTAAAAACCAAACAAACAAACATACATACATACAATGTTAATAGTGGTTATCCCTGGTCTCTATGATCACTATAGTTATTTTCTTTACACTTCTCTAATAAAACATACTCATTACAGAGAATGAATTGGGCTTTCTTTAATTGGTGGGCATACGTAAGGATTCACAGGTAAATGCTGCCCCCAAATTCCACTTACTCACATCTATTCCACACCAGCAAAAGGATCAAACATATAGAACAGTACAAACTACGTAAGTTAAACACACACACACACACACACACACACACACACACACACACAACTTCGTAGAGAACTTCACAACTCTTTGGTATCCATCCACTAATGAAGACTTGAATGGGTTTAATAAGAATGTTTATCAAACTGTTATGCATCCCAAATACAAAGTTAGATTAGGAATATAAAAGATGAAACAACACCTGGTCACTGCACTAAATAAGACAACAGACGAATAAACAACTGCAATGCAGTCTAATTTGCAACAGCTATTTTTATAAGGTATACATGTGGTCAATGACATATTTGGGTTTTTTTTAAATATGTTTTAAAGATTTTATTTATTTATCTTTAGAGGGGAAGGAAGGAGAGAGGGAGAGAAAAATCAATGTGTGGTTGCCTCTTGTGCGTCCCCTGCTGGGAACTGGCCTGCAACCCAGGCATGTGTCCTGACTGGGAATCAAACCGCGATCCTTTGGTTCACAGGCCCGCACTCAATCCACTGTGCTACACCAGCCAGGGCATATTTGGGTTTTAAAAGCATACACATGGGAAGCAAAATTGTTTGAGTTTGTCCTCAAAAGGAAAAAGACAAAGAAACAGAAGTGACTGAACTATTATTAAGAATTGTTTTCCAACTATGTGCCGTATTTTCAGACTATAAGATGCACCCCCTCTATTTGGGAGGAATAATGGTTGTTAATGCTACTGTTGAGTTGTTTACATTTACATTGGTGAAATATTATGTTATTAAATATTTTACCACATTTTTTGCTTCAATTTTTTTCCCCTCTTTCCTCCTCTAAAACCTAGGTGTGTCTTACGGTTTGAAAAATACAGGTAACCTTTCATATTATTCAGGCTGGAATATATAAGTCTATACTGAGATACATTAACCAGGGCACTTTCAGATTTTTTAAAATAATAAACATCACTATTAAGGACACATATACTAAAAACAAAACAAATCAAAATATGAACCGTTAATTGAATAGTACTGCTTTATAGGTCTGTTGGTAAAGACACATGTTTTCTTAGGTATACACCTATAAGTAGAATTGCTGGGTCATACAGTATGCGTATGGTACTGTTAAAGCTGAACAAATAGTTCTCCAAAATGGCTATTCCAAATTACATTCCCACCAGCAGTGTATGAGAGTTCCAGTTGTTCCAGATCCCTGACAACTCATGGTATTGCCTTTCTATATTATAACCTTTGAAAACAGTTTAAGGGTCACATGAATGTTTCAAGAGCAGTACAGAGTTCCTGTGTACCATTCATACAGCTTTCCCAGGGGTAATAACTTCCATAACAGCAGCACATTGTCAAAACCAGGAAACTGACATTGGTATAATACTACAAACTCAGGCACAGAGCCGATTTAAATTTCACCACATTTTATATGCGCTTGTCTGCTTGGTGTACAGTTCTGTGAAATTTTATCATGTATGTAGAATCATGTAACCATGACCACAAGCAGGATAAAGAATTGTCCCACCACCACAAACACACACACAACTCCTTTATGTTACCCGCTTAGTATTTACAACCTACCCTTAACCCTAATTACCTGGCAACCACTAATCTGTTCTCTATCACTATAATTTTGTCACATCAAGAAGGCCATATAAATGGAATCACACCATATGTAACCTCTGAACACTGGCATCTTTAACTTAGCATAAAGCCTATCAGAGAGGAGGGAAGATCAAGGGAAAAGGGGAAGGGTTTACAGGAACAAGTATAAAGGACACATGGACAAAAACTAGGGGGGTGGAAATGGGAGGGAGGTGGGGAGGGCTGGGGCGGTAGGCTGGGATGGGATTAAAAGACAAAACTGTACAAAAACAATTAAAATAAATTAATTTTTTTTTAAAAAGCCCATCAGAGCCATGCCAGGTGTTGACTGGATCAATATAAACAGCTCATTATATGAGCTAATTATATGGCTATACCACCATTTGTTTATCCATTCTCATGTGAAAGGTTATCTGGCTGGTTCCCAGCTTTGGTGATTACAAATAAAGATGCTATGAATATCTACGAATAGGTTTCTAGTGAAAACACGTTTTCAATTCTCTGGCATAAATGTTAAGGAGTGTGACTGCAGGGTTGCACAGTAAGCATTATGTTTAACTGTTTAGTTTTCTTTAAAAGAAAGGACCACGTTGTTTTTCAGGATGAGTGGTTGTGCCGTTTGATATTCTCACCAGCCCTGAAGGACATACCAAGTTTCTCTGCATCCTTGCCAACACTGGGTATTGTCACTATTTTTCATTTCAAATACTTAGATAGATATACAACGGTATCTTCTTGTGGGTAACTTTTATTTTCCCATTGCCCAATGATCTGGAACATCTTTTCATGTGGTTATCGACTTGCCACACACAGATCCTCTTCAGTGAAGTATCAGTTTAAGTCCTTGGCCTTTTCAAACTGAACAATGATGTTTTCTGTTACATTTAGAGAATTCTTTATATGAGTCTTGTGTTAGATATGCAGTTTACAAATATTTTCTGCAAGTTTGTGACTTCCCCCTCTTCTTACAGTGTCCCTCACAGACAAAAGTTTATAATTTTGATTGTCCAATTATTGATTTATTCTTTCATGAATTACATGTCTTTGGTATCATGACTAAGAACATTTTGCCTAACCTTACTTCCTGAGGATTTTCTTCTATGTTTTCTTAACTAGTATAATGATTTACATTTATGATCCATTTTCACTTGATTTTAAAATAGGGTGAGGCTTAGGGTTAAGGTTCAGTTTCAGCCTATGAATAACCAATTGTTTCACTACCATTTTTTATTTTATCTTTCAATTACACTTGACATTCAATATTATTTCATATTAGTTTCAGCTGTACAGCATAGTGGTTAGACAATTATGTCATTACAAAATGACCGTCCCAATAATTCTAGTACCTACTTGACACCATCCATAGTTATTGTAAGATTATTGGCCATATTCCCTATGTTGTACTTTACATTCTTATAACTATTTTTTAACTACCAATTTGTATTTTTTTAATCCTCACTCAAGAATATGTTTATTGATTTTAAAAGAGAGAAAGGGAGGGAAGGAGAGAGGGAAGGGGAGAGATGGGGGAGAGGGGGAGGGGGGAGAGGGAGGAAGAGGGGGAGAGAGAGAAACATCAATGTGAGAGAAAACCATCAATCAGCCTCCAGGAATCATCAACCTAGGTATCACCCTCACAGGTATAAAACCCACACCCTTTTGGTGTATGAGACAATACCCCAACCAACTGAGCCACCAGGCCAGGGCCAATTTGTATTTCTTAATCCCTTCACCTTTTCCACCCAGATCGCCAAATACTCCTCCATCAAAATGTTCTCTATATCTATGAGCCTGTTTGTTGTACATGTCTATTTCTTTTATTCTTTACATTACAATGTATTTTTCATTGAACTTATTGAGTTTACACTGGTTAACAAAATCATACAGGTTTCAGGTTCACAGTTCTACAACACATCGTCTGTACACTGTATTGTATTCACCAGCCCAAGTCAAATCTCCGTCCATCACCAGCTTTCCCCCTTCAGCCTCCTCCATCTCCCTTCACACCCCCCTCCACAATCACCCCAGTGTTGTCTATGTCCATGAGTTCTTTCTTTTCTTTTTTGTTCAATCCATTCACCCCTCCACCCTGACAACTGTCCACCTGCTTAATCTATGAGTCTGTCTCTACTTTGCTTATTAGTTCATTTTGTTCATCAGACTCCATATATAAGTGCAATCATGTTGTATTTGTCTCTCTCTTAGCATCATACCCTCTAGAGCTATCCATCTTGTAGCAAACAGTAAAATTTCCTTGTTTTTTTATGGCCAAGTAGTATTCCACTGTATATTAGCACCAGAGCTTTTTTACCCACTTGTCTAATGGTGGATACTTGGGCTGCTTCCATATTTTGGATATTGTAAATAACACTGCAATGAACCTAGTGATGCATATATGTTTACAGATTAGTGGTTTACATTTCTTCATATACCCAAAAGTGGAATAGTTAGATCATAAGGTACCTTTATTTTTAATTTTTTCAGGAACAACCACATTGCTTTCTACCAGTCTCACCAGTCTGCATTCCCACCAACAGTGCATGAGAGTACCCCTTTCTCCACATCCTCTCCAGCACTTGTTCATTCACTGATGATGGCCATTCTGACAGGTGTGAGATGGTACTGCACTGTGGTTTCAACTGGCATTTCTCTGATGATTACTGACCCTGAGCATCTTTTATATGTCTATGGGCCATCTGTATGTCCTCTTTGGAGAGCTGTCTATTCAGGTCCTCTGCCCAATTTTTAATTGACCGGCTTGGTTTTTCAGGTGTCAAGTTGAATAAGCTCTTTATAAATTTTGGATATTAACCCCTCATTGGGTATATCTTTGCTGAATATATTCTCCCATTCTGTAGGCTTTTTGTTTTGTTGGTGGTTTTCTTTGTTGTGCAGAAACTTTTTAATTTGATGTAGCTCCATTTGTTTTTCTTTTATTTCCCTTATTCGGGAAAACATACCAGAAAAAAATACTGCTAAGAGATTTTACTACCTATGTTTTCATCTAGGAGTTTTATAGTTTTGAGCCTTACATTTAAGTCTTTAATCCATTTTGAGTTTATTCTTGTATATAATATAAGAAGGTGGTCTAGTTTCATATTTTAATGTATCTGTTCAATTTTCCCAACACTATTTATTGAATAGAAGAATGTCTTTACTCCACTGTATGCTCTCACCTCCCTTGTCATATATTAATCAACCACATAGGCATGGGTTTAATTTGGGGCTCTCTCTGTTCCATTGATCTATGTGGGTTTTTATGCCAGTACCATGTTGTTTTTATTACTATAGCCTTGTAGTATAGTTTGATATCAGGTAGTACGATTTCTCCAACTTTGTTCTTTCTCAGGATTGCTGTGGCTATTCAGAGTCTTTTGTGGCTCCAAGTAAATTATTTGCTCTACTTCTGTGAAAAATGCCATTGTTTATTTTTATAGGGATTTCATTTAAACTATAGACAGTTTTGGGTAATATAGACATTTTAAAAAATAACTTATTTATTTTGAGAGAGAGGGGAAGGGAGGGAGAAAGAGAGGGAGAAAAACACTGATGTGAGAAAGAAACATGGATCAGCTGCTTGCTGTATGCTCCCCAACCAAGGGACCAAACCCACCACCCAGGCAGGTGCCCTGGCCAGGAATTGAACCAGTGACCTTTTGCTTTGCAAGACAATGCCCAACGAAATGAGCCACACCTGTAAGGGCGACAGTATGGACATTTTAAGATGCTTCCATTTATCTGTATCTTCAACTTCTTACTTTATTGTCTTAAAATTTTCTGAGTACTATTCTTTTACCTTACTGGTTAAATATAGTCCTCGGTATTTTGTTTTAGTATTTTGCTGCAATTATAAAAGGTATTGATTTCTTAATTTTTTGTTCTTATAGTTCATTATTGGTACAAAAATGCAATGGATATCTGAATATTAATTTTTATATCCTGCTATTTTACTAAATTCATTCATCAGTTCTAGTAGTTTTTTGGTGGGATTTTTAGGGTTCTCTATATACAGTATCATGTCATCTGCAAATAATGAGTTTTACTTTTCTCTTTCCAATTTGGATGTCATTTGTTTCTTCTTCTTGTCTGACTGTGGTGGCTAGGCCTTCCAATACACTGCTAAGTAAAAGTAGTAAAAGTAGACAACCCAATCTTGTTCCTGACAAGATTGGAAAATGCTTTTAGCTTTTCCCATTTAGAATGCTGTTAGTTGTGGGTATGTCATATGTGGGCTTTATTATGTTGAAGTATGTTCCCACTTTCCTGAGAGTTTTTATCACAAACAAGTGATGGAATTTTTCAAATACTTTTTTCATCTATTGATATGATCATATGACTCCTACTGTGTACCTGTACATATTCTTTATCCAATCAATTAATGAAGGATACATCAGCTGTTCCCAAGTCTTGGCCACCGTGAATAACGCTGCAATGACCATAGGGGCCCATATATCTTCGCAAATAAATGCCTTCAAATTTGGGAGGTAGATAACAAAGAAGAGGGATTGCTAGTTCACATGGTAACTCTATTCTTAATTTTTTGAGAAGAATTAGAATATTAGAATTTTTTGAGAAAAATAGAAAAAGTTAGAATATATTTGAAATATAGATAACATTGTGTAAAATTGAGCTGTATCACATGTCAATTTGACACATTATGTGTTATAATAGGATTGTCACTGCAACAACAATTAGCACCTTGATCACATTCCATAATTATCATTTTTTAGTGGTTAGAATAATCAAGTTCTAGTCTCTGAGCATGTTTGATTATTATGATTAAATACTGTTTGTTACCTACGTTCACTGATTGGTTCACACACTATGGAAAACAATATAGAGATTTCTCAAAAAATTAAAACTAGATCTACTATGTAATCCAGCAATTCCACTTCTGGGTATATACACGAGAGAAATAAAAAATGGATGTCAGTGGGATATATGCACTCCCATGTCCACTGCAACATTATTCACAACAGCCGCAACAGGGAAATAACCCAAGTGCCTATCGATATATGAATGGACAGGAAGGCATGGTGTGTACACACACACACAATACATATTAAGCTGAGAAAGAAGGACATCCTGCCATATGAACCCTGAGTATGGAATAAGTCACTTATATATGGAATCTAAAAAAGTTAAACTCATAAAAAGAGCAGGTTTTTCATAAGAACTCAAGGAGGCCAGAAGAAAGTAGCATGGTATTTTTCAGGTGCTAGAAAACGAGCTGTCACACAAAAATCCTATATCCAGCTAAAACATTCTTCAAAACAAAGCAGTCATCAGGGGATTCTCAGATGAAGATACTCAGAGACTTTGCTGCCAGTGGATCTGCCCTGAAAAAATGACTATTGAACACATTCTTAAAAAAGAAATGATAAAAGGAATGCTGAAACATTAGGAAGGAAGAAACAACAATGAAAAGAATAAAATATATGAGTGAATAAAATATTTTCCTTTAAGTTTTCAAAATTATATTTGATGGTTAAGAAAAATTATTACACTGATGTGTTAATATATTTATGTAGATAAATATATTACATATGATTGATAAATCATATGTAATATATTATAAATGATCACTAAATGAAATCTAATGGATTAGATTATATTAGATATTAAATATGTAGATAGTTATAATTGAGGGAGACAAAAGGATTAAGGGAACAAAGTTTCTCTCAAATCAATAAATATATCCTCAGGTGAGGATTAAAAAATACCATATCATTTACAAATACTTAAAAAAACGAAATATCTAGGTATAAATCCAACAAAATATACACAGGGCTGAAAAACTACAAAACACTGACCAAAGATCTACATAGAGAGATACTGTGTTCACAGAAGGCTCATTATAGTGAAGATATCAATTCTTCCCTAATTGGTAACAGGTTTAATGCACTGCTGTTGAAATTCTTGCAAGATTTTTGAAGATATAGGTGAGAGTATTCCAAAATTTATATATAAAGGCAAAGATTAAAATTAGACTAGCAAAAACAATTTGGGAAAATTAGAACAAAGTAGGGGATATCACTCGACCTAATATTAAGACTTACTGTATAGCTACAATAATCAAGACTGTGGTACCAGCAAAGGAACAGTCATGGGGACCAATGGAATAGAATAACAAGTATAGTCAATTGATTGGAGATGGCTTTTTCAACAAATGATGTTAGACCAATCGGACATCAACAGTCAAAAGAAAGAGAAAAAAGAAGAGAAAAATGAACTCCAGCTAAATCTCACATCTTATGCAAAAATTAATTCAAAATGCACCTCACAATTAAATACAAAATGTTAAACTATAGCCCTGGCTGGTGTGGCTCAGTGAGTTGAGCACAGGACAGCAAAGGAAAAGGTTGCCAGTTCAATTCCCAGTCAGGGCACATGTCTTGGGTTGTGGGCCAGGTCCCCATGTCGGGGCATGTGAGAGGCAGCTGATTGATGTTTCTCTTACACATTGATGTTACATTACTCTTTCTCCCTCCCTTCTCCTCTCTCTGAAACGAAATAAATAAAATCTTTAAAAAATGTAAAACTATAAAATGTTTAGAAAAAAATCTTTAGGACCTAGGGCTTTGGTCAGAGTTCTTAGACTTGACATCAAAAACATGCTAAAAAAACAAAACAAAAACAAAAACATGGAGAAACTAGACTTCATCAAAATTAAAAATGTTTGCTATGTGAAAGACCTTGGGAGGGAATGAGAAGACAGAGCATACAAGGGAGAACCAAAAAAATCCAGGATTATCTTCTGGAGGGTGGGCCCCTTGTGGTACAGACTTCCCCCACTAGGTACCCATCTGCATCAGTGTACAAGCTGGCATTGTTGTGAGACGTTGTGCTCGGCTTCAGGAAATTTTTTTTGAAGACCTTTTCAATGTTTCATTTAACGATGGGTGATTTACAAGTGTTGAGTTTTCAGCAGTTTTTGACCAAAAACACCATGATCCCCAAGCCCTACCCTCTCTATTCACTGGATCTCACCCAGAGCAACCTTTTTGTTTCATTTGGAGGGTTATCAGCTGGGGGGGGGAAGAATGGGGAAAAGGTACAGGGATTTAGAAACATAACTGGTAGGTCCAGAATAGACCTGTAGGTATAGGGGACAGAATAGACAGGCAATGGAGAAGCCAAAGAACTTATATGCACAACCCATGGCATGAACTATGGGAGGGTACTACTAGAGAGAATGGGGATACCAGGTGAAGCGGGGCAAAGCGGGAAAATTGGTTTCAGTTTTTCACAACTATAATAACATACTCAATAAATTATATTAAAAAATAAAAATAAATAATAAATAATATAAAGAATTTTCAAAACTCAACAATAAAAAAGCAGGCAATCTGCCCTGGCTGGGTGGTTCAGTTGGTTGGAACATAGTCCTGCACACCAAAAGGTTGTGGGTTCGATCCCTGGTTAGGGAACATACCTAGGTTGTGGGTTCAATGCCCGGTCAGGGTGTGTATGAGAGACAACCAATAGGTGTCTCTCTCTCTCTGTCCCTTTCTCTCTAAAATCAATAAACATCTTAGGGTGAGGATTTAAAAAAAAAGAAAGCAATGGACAAAGACATGAAGAAACATTTCCCCAAAGAGGATAATACACATGTGGCAAATACACACCTGAGAAGATAGTTCAATACAACCAGCCATCAGGGAAATGCAAATTATGACCCGATGACGTACTACTCACTACATATAAAATGAAAATCAGTGATAACATGAAATGCTGGTGAGGATGCAGAGAAACTTGATCTCTCACACTTTCCTGAAGGGAATAAAAAATGGTACAGCCACTCTGAAATCTGTTTGGCAGTTTCTTTAAAAAACTAAATAGTCACTTACCACACACCTAGCAATTGCACTCCTGAGCATTTATCCTACAGAAATTAAATCTTAGGTCTGCACAAAATTTATACATAATGTTCATAGCAGGTTTATTCGTACTAGTCAAACCTGTAAACAACTAAAATGCCATGCAATAGAGGTACAACTTGTATTAAACAAACTGGTACATCCCTACCATAGAATATGACTCTGTAATAAAAAGGAACAGATTATTGATACATGCAACTTGAATGGAACTAAAGGGCATTATGCTGAATGAAAAACACCAATCTCCAAAAATCACATATAGGATGATATAATTTATACAACAGTCTCAATTTGACAAAATTATAAAGATGGTGAACAAATCAGTTATTGTCAGGAGGATGGGATAGTGGTCAGGTTGGTGGTAGGAATGGGTGTGACTATAAGAGAACAATCTCTGTGGTGATGGAATATTTCTGTACTTTGACTGCAGTGGTGGTCATAGGAATCTCTACATATGTGATGACTATGTATATACACGGATATACTCAAGTATGCAAGACATTAACTCTCAAGAAAAATTCGGTGATGGGTTCACAGGTCCTCTCCATACTGTCTTTGTAAGTCCTAGTGAATCTATAATTATTTCTAAATAAACAGTTAAAAACCCTATGCCATATCAATATCAGTATTAATATTTAGTATCAAGCTAAATAAGGACCCTCAGACTGTTGAAAACTATCTTCTGGGCACACGAGACAACATTAGAAATGGTCATTATCTCTAAGTTTATCTAAATGTATTTTTTCAACTGCTATGCCATAAGCAAATATTACATTTACGTTATATTTTCTGAAAATGACTGAGTTGTGAGAAAATAGAACATGGACAGCAGTCCTAATGTGTGACATTTGTGAATATAATCCAGTCAGGTTTAGATACTCAAGTGTAACCCCTCCAAGACATGATATGTATGTATATAAAATGAATTTGAATCAGAGACACTTTTTGGCTTACTATTTGTGAGGGGTGGGGGTTAATTTGCTAGTGAGTAACCTCAGCTGACAGCTCAGCATCCACATTTCAATGTTGTTCCTTATTGCTAATACAATATGAAATGTTATGACAGAAATCATATGCTATTGTGGTATTTACAAATTTGGGAAACTGAGAAAGTCAATGAGTTTGACAAAATTAAATTGAGGTTACTCAGTTAATAAAATTGTTCCTTCACACACAATAATTTTTAAACATACAATAAACAAAATATAATAGTGTACTTATTCTTTTTTTTAGAGAGAGAAGGGAAGAGAGGGAGAGAAACATTGATGTGAGAGAGAAACACATCTATTGGTTGCCTCAAGACCAAACCTGCAACCCAGAAATACACCCTGACCAGGAATGAAACTGGTGACCTTTTGCTTTGTGGGACAACACCCACCCAACTGAGGCACACCAGCCAGGGCTCTACTATTCTTTAAACAGTCATTTACACATATACTTTTATTAACTTTACAGTAAATGAATGGATCAAAAAAGCATGGTACATTTACACAATGGAATACTATGTAGCAGAATGAAAGGAGCTCCTACCCTTCGCGACAGCATGGATGGAACTGGAGAGCATTATGCTAAGTGAAATAAGCCAGGAGGTGAAAGACCAATAGCATATGATCCTTATGATTTTCTTAGTACCGTTTTTTCTCTAGCTTACTTTATTATAAGAATACAGTATATAGTATATATCCCATACAAAAATATGTGTTAATTTACTTTTTTGCGTTATCACTAAGGCTTCCAGTCAACAGTAGCCTATTAGCAGTTAATTTGGGGGCAATTCAAAACTTATAGGTGGATTTTCAACTGTTGGTGCCCCTAACTACCAGAGTGCTCAAGAGTCAACTATATATGTCTCAAATTTCTACAATAAGTATAAGAGATAAGGAATACTTTGTTAACTTCAAAATCCTGTAACAGATATGTCACGAAAGATAATAAAAAATGGCAAATAAGCACATGAAAAGATACCCTGCATCAATTATCATCAGGGAAATATGAATTAAAATCACATGAGATACCATTACATACCCACTGGAATGGACAAAATAATTTAAAAAAAAAACACAGTAATCCCAAGTGCTAACCAAGGATGAAGAGCAACTGGAACACACTTACATTGCTGGTGAAAATGAAAAAATTGTACAAGCGCTTTAACAACTGCCAGTTTCTTACAGAGCTAAACATAAACTTACCATAAAACCCAGGAATTGCACTCCTGGATTTTTATTTCACTTAGGTAAATATCTATGGATCACATAAAAATTTATACATGAATGCTTAGAGCAACTTTAATTCCAAAACCTAGAAACAACTTAAATGTCTATCAAGTACAAATAAATTATAATACATCTATAGAATGGAATATTACTCAACAATAAAAAGGAACAAACGATTGACATATATAACAATATGGATGAATCTCAAATGTATTTTGCTTTGTGAACACAGTGAGACTCAAAAGGCTACAAACTGCATGATTCCATGAATGAATTTTCTTGAGGGGTGATGAAATCATTCTATATCTTGAGTGCATCTTACAATTGTCAACAGTGTATAAGCATACACTAAAAAGAGTGATGATTACTATATGTAGATTTAAAATTATTTTTAATAACTCTACCAAACAGAAAAGTTTTCCTACCTCACATTAGTTTCATCATTAAATTCTTCAGCCCATTTTTTCCTTGACTGTGCAGTAGTAGAACCATCTAAACGGTAATAGTCAATGTTTCTGAGCCACTTCCCTTCACCTGAAAATTTAATAAGAAAAAGAGATTTGATACATCCTTTTCTTCCCTGCTTACCATTTAAAAGCTCGTTGTATATATTCTATTTGCTTAGCAAAACAATTTTTTAATCAAGTGATAATTCATGGTATTGCAAATAAATTCACCACACATTTCCTTCTAATAGATACTGAAAAACGATACTTCAAAAACTATCATCATCTACATGTGAATTTAAGATTTCCTTGATTAGAATTCTTTAAAACTGTCAAAATATGTTCAGTTGCATTATGTCCATAAAGCTTGGTTTTAATTAAACCTGTAAACATCCAGGTTTTCACCATTCTTACTAACAAATTGATACTGATCAGATAAAAACAGAGACATATAATTATTCACTCACTGGAAAATATTTACTGAATGTCTGTTATGTGCCAAAACTATTCTATAGCCTAGCAACAAATATTGGCACACGTTCCTATTTTATGTCAATTGTGTGTAAGAAAGGAATACAACTTTGTAAGTTAAACACTGTTCAGACACATTGCCTTCTGTACAGTGAGGTAATTTTTACCCAACACTTACATTGATACGAAATTACCAAGGGTTTAAATGCTTATGACATAATCTCATACATAATTTTATTCCGATTCTTTAACTTTCAAGATAATACTATTTAACATCCCAGAAAAGTTCTTATCACACCCCACAGTCTTGACATAAAAAAAGTTGGCAAAACTGAGATTTATATATTTCAGCAAACTCTTTTAACTTAAAGAATTAGGTCATTAGTTTTAAAATGTGCTTTTTGACATGTTTATTACATACCTACATCTTCACCTATATATCGACTTCCTAGAATTTCCTTGCTAAAAATTCAGTAATGGCTAAGAAAGGCAATTTCTTTATTTAAGTTTATTTCTTTCAACTACATAAAAAGGCACACAGCTAAGAAAAAAAGAATTTGACACAGATGGTTAGATAACAAGATAAGGGACTGAAGTCACATTTGCATTAACTGTTCACTTAGCAGGATAATTAAAGTAAATACGCTAATCATAACTGAAAAGAGTATACAAAAACTTTAATAAGCATTTCAAGATACTTTTCCGTGATAATAAAAATGAACACTCTGTACCACTACTACTGTGAATCCAACATACAAAAACTATGACACAGTCGTATGGATCAGTAATCAAAAATAAACACTTTCGAGCCAGACTCCCTGAGTTTAATCCCAATTTCAGCATTTATTGGCATTTTCTCTTAAGGAAAAGTAATTGAAGTCCTCGTGTCTCGGTGTTTTTATCTTTAAAAATGGGGGATAACTGAAGCACCTATTGCATAGGATTGTTGTTTCTTAAATGAATATAAGACAAAAGACCACTTAGACAGTGCCTTGCACACAGTAACTAAACTTACGGAGTACTTAATATCAGTCACGAGCCCAGAGCAAAGCAGATCCGGCTCTGTGATGGCACATGCACGTGTCTGAGCCCCCTCTCTAACACGATCCCCGTACTGCCTCTTGAACCTTACTCCAGCACAGCACTAGTGCTCAGCTTGATAGTAACAGTAGCAGCAGCAGCAGCAGCAGTAGTACTAGGTCCTCAAACAATAAACTGAATGAACTAGTGGTTAAAGCAAATATTTGCTGAAAACAATTTATATAATTAGATATGAACTAGCAAACATGGAAAAATATTCAACCTTATCGGTGGTCAGAAAAATATAAATTAAACAAAAGAACCATTCTTACTCGTAAGAGATGAAGCAAACACAACTATAGTACTACAGGTACATAGTAAAATGGGCATTTCCCACTTTTTCACAGTGGGACAGTCAATTGATATAACTTTTTTGCTAACAAGGCCTTTAAGACCATGAAACAGTGTCAGAACATAAAATCTAACTAATAAAACCAATGCATAGTGATAACAGAAAAACATATTTACAATTCTGGTCAAGATGGTAGCGTAGGAAAAACGGTGTGCTTATCCCCTTCCACAACCACATCAATATCACAACTAAATTACAGAACAGCCACATTGAAAACCACCTCCAGACTCGCTGAACAGAACTCTTACAACTAAGGCTATAAAGACGGAACCACGTCCAGACTGATGAGAGGGGCAGAGAGGCAAAACTGGCTGCATAAACTGGCTGTGGAGGTACTCCGTGAGAAGCAAAAGGTGCCCGCCCCACACTAGGCACCGCAGCCCAGAGCACCAGTGCCAGGAAGAAGAGTCTCCACAGTATCTGCTTGTGAAAGTCAGGGAGAATTCCATCTGAATGAGACAGATAGCTGCTGTAGACCCACGTGTCCTCTTAAAGCACCACACAGAGAGCCACAAGCACTTGCCCTAAGCTCCAATGAAGGGATGGCAGGTAGAAAAGCACCAGGGGCATTCAAACAGGAACTCAATTTTCTGGCTTCAGTGATGACTGCGGTGGCAGCTTGCCCTGGAGAGAAGGGTGGGCAGTCACCATTGTTCCTTTGTTGAGCCTTCCCGCCTTACACCCTGTAGGTGTGGGCAAGTGCTGAATCTGAGTCTCCATTAACCTAACACTAAACCCGAGTCTCCATTAACTTAACACTAGTCACCACACCCCAAGATTCCCTGAAACCAGGTCACACCCAACTAGCGCACCTTCCGGAATCTCTTTCAGCAGCTGTTTACACAAGCAGCCTGCCTCCAGCTATGCTACAGACTTCTGTAAAATCTATCAAAACTCTGTAAGTTTGCAGCAAAGCCTCTTCCAGGCGTATGCAACACAGCACAGGCAGCCAACAACCGCAGATCATTTTGTAGCTCCTACCAGGTGGCCCCAGGCCAGGCACAGGCAGCAGATAAACTTGGCTTGCATCCGGTGCCCAACCCAACAGGCACCAGAACCAACATACTTCATGGCTGACTTTAGACAACACCAGAGCACCACACAATTAGCTGCATAAATGACACCCAAATGGTGTACGCAGCAAGCACCAGAACACAGATAAAGTGACTCACCCTCCCTGGGGTGAGCCCCAGTACAACAGCTTGTTTACTATAGTCACAGATGCTTTTCACAGCCAGTCAGCACAAGGAACAAGCCCAGCTACATGACCTGCCAACAGCAATCAAGGTTCAATAATAACAGAAAGGCACACACAGTCCACACAAGGAATATCCTTGGAGCACCCAGCTCAGGTGGCCAGGGACACAGCAACACTGGGCCTTATAAAACACCTACTATATAAGGCCACCATGCCGAGCCTTGGAGATGTACTAGATCTACCTAACACATAGAAAGAATCACAGGGAGTCAGCCAAAATGATGAGACAAAAAAGGTGCCCCAAATGAAAGAACAGGACAAGAGGACAGAAACAAAAAACTAAACAAAAAGGAGGCAAGCAATCTACCAGATACAGAGTTCAAAACACTGCTTATAACAATGATCAATGAAGTTAGCAAACGACGAACTCAATGAGAACTTACACAAAGGGATCGAAACCATAAAAAATAAAGTCAGAAATGAAGAATATATTACATGGAATCAACAGCAGATCAGACGAAGCAGAGGACTGAACCAGCAATGTGGAAACAAGGTAGCAGAAAGCACCCTATTGAAAACAGTAAAAACAAAAAAAAAATTTAAATGAGGAGGTTTAAGAGACCAATGGGACAACATCAAGTGTAACAACATGCACATCAACAAGGGTGTCAGAAGAAAAAAGAGAGAGCAAGAGATTAAAACCCTATTTGAAAGAATAATTACTAAAACTTTCCCTGACCTGGAGAATGAAATAGATTTACAAGTATAAGAAACACAGGGAGCACCAAACAAGATAAATCCAAAGAAGCCCTCACCAAGACACATCATAATTAAAATGCCAAAGGTTAAAGACAAAGAGAGAATCTTAAAAACAGCATGGGAAAAGCAAGTAATTACCTACAAGGGAGCTCCCATAAAACTTTCAGCTGATTTCTCAAAGGAAACTTTGCAGGTCAGAAGGGACTGGCAAGAAATATTCAAAGTGATGAAGAGCAGAGACCCTATAGCCAGGGACCCAGCAAAGCTATCATTTAAAATGGAAGGGCAAATAAAGACCTTCCCAGAGAAGAAAAAGCTAAAGGAGTTTAGCAACACCAAACCAGTATTATATGAAATGTTAAAGGGTCTTCTTTAAGAAGAAAAAGATAAAAATACGAACAGTAAAATGGCAATAAATATGCATCTATCAACAAAAGAATCCAATAAAACAAAATAAATGAACAAGCACAGTAGGAACAGAATCACAGACACAGACAACATTTTGACAGTTGCCAGTTGGGAGGAGATTTGAGGTAATGGTTGAAAAAGGTGAAGGGATTAAGAAGTACAAATTTGTTGTTATAGAATACTCATGGATTGTAAAGTACAGCATAGGGAATATAGTCAATAATAGTTTAATAACTATGTATGGTATCAAATGTGAGATATATCAGGATGATCACTTGCTTATTAAGTTACGTAATGTCTAATCACTGGGGTGTACTCCTGAAACTAATGTGATAATGTATGTCAACTGTAATTGAAAATAAAAAAAATAATTTTAAAAAATTAAAGGAGAAATAAAAAGGTTCCCAAACAAGAAGAAAACTAAAGAAGTTCATTAGAACTTCTAGTATTAAATTTTACAGGGACTTCTTTAAGAAGAAACAAAAACCGGGAACACAATTATAAAGAATAAAATGCCAATAAATATGTACCTATCAATAAACATTTTAAATGAAAATAACTTAAAGGCTTTAATCAAAAGACAGAATGGATAAGAAAACCAGACACAAATATATGCTCTCCAGAGACCCACGTCATAAAGAAAGACACAAACAAACTGAAAGTGAAGGGATGGAGCCCTGGCTGGTGTGGTTCAGTGGATTGAGCGCAGCCTGAGAACCAAAAGGTCACTGGTTTGATTCCCAGTCAGGGCACATGCCTGGGTTGCAGGCCAGGTCCCCAGTGGGGAGCACATGAGAAGCAACCACGCATTGATGTTTATCTCCCTCTCTTTCTCCTTCCCTTCCACTCTGTCTAAAAATAAATAAAAATCTTTTTTAAAAAAGTGAAGGGATGGAAAAAGATGTCTCATGCAAATGAAAATTTTAACAAGCTGGGCTAGCAATATTTATATCAAACGAAACAGACCTTGAAGCAAAGGTTATAAAATAAGAGACAAAGAAGGATGGTATACAATGTTAAAGGGATCAATTCAACAAGAGAATATAACCCTGGTAAACATTTACACACCTAATATATAAGCACCTAAATAATATCAAACAAATATTGACACCTATAAAAGGAGAGACTGACTAATACAGTCATAGTACTGGACTTCAACATCCCATTGACATCAATGGATAAATCATCCAGACAGAAAACAATGGGGAAACAGCTACCTTATAAGACACATAAGACCAAACAGAGTTTATTAAAATTTTCAGAGAATTTCATCCTAAAGCAGCAGAATACACATTCTTTTCAAGTGCACATAGAATACTTCCCAGGACACACCATATGTTGGGCCACAAAATATGTCTCAATATATTTAAAGAGGCTGAAATACTAACAAGCATCCTCTCTGATCATGTGGTTTGAGACTAGAAATCAACTACGTGAAGAAAACTGAAAAACACACATATACTTGGAGGGTAAATAACATGCAACTAAACTTGAATGGCTTAACACCAGGATCAAGGAAGAAATCAACAATGACTTTGAGACAAATGAAAATGAAAACACAATGACCCCATTTTATGAGGCACAGCCAAAGTAGTTCTAAGAGAGAAATTCATAGGAATATAGCCCTGCCTCAAGAAAAAGAAAAATTTCACATAAACAACCTAACCTTACACTTAAAAGAACTAGAAAAGGAACAATAGAAAAGCCCTGGGTGAGTAGATGGAAGGAATAAACAGCAGAGCTAAAATAAATGAAAAAAAAAGAGACAAAAACTAATACAAGAGATCAATAAAACAAGAGTTGATTCTTTGAAAAGATAAATAAGATTCATAAAGCTTTAGCCAGACTCATCAAGAAAAATAGAGGACCCAAATAAATAAAATGAGAAATGAAGGAGGAGCCATAACAACCAATGCCAAAGAAATACAGTACATTGTAAGAACATACTATGAACAATTATATGCAAACAAATCAGCCAATCTGGAAGAAATGTATAAATTCCTAGAATCATATAATCTTCCAAGACTGAATCAAGAAGAAATAGAAAATATGAACAGGTAGATAACTACTAACAAAATCAAATGAGCAATCAAAAAACTCCTGACAAACCTAAGTCCTGGACCAGATGGCTTCAGAGGTGAATCTTATCATTCAGTCAAAGACAATAGTTTTTATTTTTAAAGATTTTATTTATTTATTTATTTATTTATTTTTAGAGAGAGGGGAAAGGAAGGAGAAAGAGAGGGAGAGGAACATCAATGTGTTATTGCCTCTCACACGGCCCCCACTGGGGACCCGGCCTGCAACCCAGGCATGTGCCCTGACTGGGAATCAAACTGGTAACACTTTGGTTCTCAGCCCCGCGCTCAATCCACTGAGCTACAACACCAGCCAGGGCAGAGTCAAAGACTATTTAATACCTATTCTCCAACTATTCCGAAAAACTGAATAGGAGGGAAGGATCCCAAGCTCATTTCACAAGGCCAGCATTATCCTAATTCCAAAACCAACAAAGATATTATAATAATAGAAAAGTATAGACCAATATCCCTGATGAACATAGATGGAAAACTTCTCAACAAAACAGTAGCAAATCAGATCCAACAATACATTTAAGACATCATACACCATGATCAAGTATGATTTATTCCTGCAATGCAAGTTTGGTTCAATATCCACAAATTAATTATTGTGATATATTACATAAACAAAATAAAGGATAAAAATCATATCAACAGATCCAGAAAAAACATTTGACAAAACACTGCCCCCATTTCTGATAACGATAAAAACTCTCAGCACGGTAGGAATAGAGAGAACATACCTCAACATAATAAAGGTCATATATGAAAACAAACAAGTAACATCATACTCAACAGGCAAAAATTAAAAGCATTTCCTTTAACATCATCAGAAACAAGATATGGATGTCCACTTTCACCAGTCTTCCTTAACATAGTGCTAAAAAGTCCTAGCCACAGCAGTCAGATAAGAAAACAATAAAACACATCCAAATTGTACAGAGAGAAGTAAAACTCATTATTTGTAGATGACAGGATACTTTTTATAGAGAACCCTAATAATTCCATTAAAACTCACAAGTTAATTCACTAAAAGAGCAGGATACAAAGTAATATTCAGAAATCCATTGCATTTTATACACCAATAACGACTATAAGCAGGAGATACTAAGATAACAATCCCACCCTGGCCAGGACCTGCTCAGGTGGATAGAGCATTATCCCAAAATGTCAAAGTTGCAGATTCGATTCCTGGTCAGGGCACATACAAGAACCAACCAGGACTTCCGGCCAAGATGGAGGCATAGGTGGATGCATTGTGCCTCCTCTTATAACCAAGATTAAGGACAACAAAAATACAGAACCAAAAAAACAAAAAAAACAAACAAACCAGAACAGATAGAAAACTGAAGTGTATGGAAGTCTAACAATGATTCACCCAGACTGGTAAGAGGGGCAGAGTTGGCGGCCAGGGGAGAGGGGTCGCAGTGGGAGAAGGTGGTGGCTGGTGGTCCCGGGTGGGCTGGCAGCAGTTACCGAGCACAGGGAGGCAACGAGCAGACCAAGTAAGGCACACAAGGTGGCTGACTGTGGTCACACATTCATGCACAGATAAACCAGGTGAAAATGGGCAGCAAGACAGACTGCGTAACGCAGGGCCCCAGCACCAGGACATAACGCCTAAAAGCAGCAACTGAAAACACTTCTGGGAGTTGAGGTGCTGTGAGAGAATCCCAGCCTTACGGGAGAGTTCGTTGCAGAGACCCACAGGGTCCTAGAACATGCACAGGCCCGCCCACACCAAGATCAGCACTGGAAGGGCCCAGTTTGCTTGGGGAAAGTGGCAGAAAGGACTGGAATCTGAGAGAGAGAGAGTGGAGCAAGCACCATTGTTCCCTCTCGAACCCCGCCCCCACATACAGGGTCACTACCCAGCGACTGGGTTGCCGCACCCTGGTGAACACTTAAGGCTCCACCCCTTGCTACGTAACAGCCGTGACCAGACCAACAACAACAACAACAACAACAACAAAAGAAAAATGGCTCAAAGAGGAGAACAGATCAAAGCCCCAGAGCTAATTCATCTAAGAAACCAAGAGGTAGCCAACCTTTCAGATGCACATCTCAAAGCACTGGTGATTAGGAAGCTCACAGAATTGGTTGATTTTGGTTGCAAATTAGAGGAACAAATGGAGGCTACAATAAGTGAAATGAAGAAAAATGCACAGGGAACCAACAGTGATGGGAGGAAAACTGAGACTCAAATCAATGGAGTAGACCAGAAGGAAGGAAGAAACAAACAGAAAAGAATGAAGAAACAAGAATTCAAAAAAATGAGGAGAGGCTTAGGAACCTCCAGGACATCTTTAAACATCCCAACATAGGAATTGTAGGGGTACCAGAAGGGGAAGAGGAAGAGCAACACATGGAAAACTTATTTGAACAAATAATAAAGGAGAACTTCCCCAATCTGCCAAAGGAAATAGACTTCCAGGAAGTCCAGGAAGCTCAGAGAGTCCCAAAGAAGTTGGACCCAAGGAGGAACACACCAAAGCACATCATCATTACATTACCCAAGATTAAAATGAAGGAGAGAATCCTAGTAGCAGTGAGGGATAAGGGCGCAGTCACCTACAAAGGAGTTCCCATCAGACTGTCAGCTGATTTCTCCAAAGAGACCTTGCAGGCAAGAAGGGGCTGGAAAGAGGTATTCTAAGTCATGAAAGTCAAGGACCTACATCCAAGAGTGCTCTATCCAGCAAAGCTGTCATTTAGAATGGGAGGGCAGATAAAGTGCTTCTCAGATAAGGTCAAGTTCAAGGAGTTCATCATCACCAAGCCCTTATTATATGAAATGTTAAAGGGACTTATCTAAGAAAAAGAAGATAAAAAATAGGACAGTAAAAAGACAGCAAACTCACAGATATTAACAACCACACCTAAAACAAAAGCAAATTAAGCAAACACTAGAACAGGAGCAGAAACACAGAAATGGAGATCACATGGAGGGTTAACAATAGGGGAGTGGGAGGAGGAGAGAGAGGGAAAAGGTACAAAGAATAAGTAGCATAGACAGTGGGTAGAAAATAGACAGGGGGAGGGCAAGAATAGTGTGGGAAAAGTAGAAGCTAAAGAACTTATGACACATGGGCATGAACTAAAGGGGGTAAATGTGGGTGGAAGGGGGTGTGCAGGGTGGAGGGGAATGATGGGGGAGAAATGAGACAACTGTAATAGCATAATCAATAAAATTTAATTTAAAAAAAGAACCAACCAATGAGTGCATAAATAAGCAGAACGACAAACTGGTGCCTCTCTCTCTCTCACACTCTCCTCTCTCTCACTAAAAACAATATTAAATTTTAAAAAGAGAATAATGCCATTTACATTTGAATAAAAATTACGTAAATAACTAAGAATAAATTTAATCATAGAGGTAAAAAGACCTGTATTTGCAAAATTGTAAGGCACTGAATCATATATACCATGCTCATGAATAGGAAGAACTGACATTGTTAAAATGCCCATATTACCCTAAGCAATCTACAGATTCTGTGCTATCCCTCTCAAAATACCAATGAGATTTTTCATAGGATTAGAACAAATAATGCTAAAATTTATGTGGCACCACGGAAGACCACAAATAGCCGAAGCAATCTTGAGGAAGAGCAATGCTGGAGGTATTATGCTACCTGATATCAAAGTGTACTACGAGGCTACAGTAATCAACACCACAGTACTAGCATAAAAAAGGCACACAGATACATGAAACAGATAGAGAGCCCAGAAATAAACCCATGTCTATATGGTCAATTAAAATATGATGAATGAGGTAAGAATATAAAATGGGGTAAAGACAGTCTCTTCAATAAATGTTGGGAGAACTGAACAGATACATGGAAAAAATGAAACTAGACTGGTTTTTAAACCATATACAAGAATTAATTCAGAATGGATCAAGAAATTAAATGTAAATAGTGAAAACTATATAATTCTTTGGAGAAAATATAGGGGTTAATCTTCATGAACTTGCATTTTACAATAGTTTGTTAGGTATAACACTAAAAGCACAAGAAACAAAAAAGAGATAAATTGGACTTCATCAAAATGAAAAACTTCTGTGCTTCAAAGGACATTATCAAGAAAGTGAAAAAACACACAGAAGGAGGTAAGATATTTACAAATCATATATCTGAAAAGAGACTGGTATGCAGAAAATGACCAAAAATAATAATAACCTATAATAGATAAAAAAGACAAATAACTCCATTTAAAAACTGGCAAAGGACCTAAATAAACATCTTCTCCAAAGACGATATACAAATGGCAAACAATCATGTGAAATGATGATAAGCATTATTAGTCATTAGGGAAATGCAAATCAAAATCACAATGAAATACCAATAGATCGCTATAATAAAAAGGGGGGGAGGAAGCAAGTGTTGGTGAAGATGTGGAGAAATCTGAACCCTTGTACGCTGCTTGAGGGAATGTAAAATAGTATAGTGAGTGTGGAAAACAGTTGGTGGTTCCTCAATAAGTTAAACACAGAATTATCATATGATCCAGTAATTCCAATCCTAAGAACATATCCAAAAGAATTGAAAACAGATGTTTAAACACATAAAAACTTGTATGCGAATGTTCATAGCAGCATGATTCACAACAGCCAAATGGTGGGAACAAACTAAATCTCTATGAATGAATGGATGGATAATCAGATGTGGGTTTTTATCTATACTATGAAATTTTATTAGAGCATAAAAAGGAATGAAGTAGTGACATGTGCTATAACATGAATGAACCTTGAAAACATGCCATGTGAAAGAAGCCAGCCATAAAAGATAACATATTAAATGAATACATTCATATGAAGGTCCAGAACAAGTCAATCTAAAGAAACAGAAGTAGATTACTGTCTGCTTCGGTATGGAAGCAGAGGAAGGGGAGGTAGGACGGTCAGAGCTTAAAGGTGCAGGGTTTCTCCGGTGGTGATTAAAATTTTTAAAAATTGACTGTGTCGATAGTTGCGCAACTCTGTAAATATACTAAAAACTACTGCATCGTACATTTTAAATGGTTCAATTGCACTTTATGTGAATTACATTTTAATAAAGCATTTAAATTTATGCTAAAATTGCAACAACAAAGACCATAATTATATCAATAAGGATAAAAATAAAGTGGAGAAAAACATGAATATATTAGGGTTGCAAGTCTGGGTAGTAGTTTTTCTTTTATTGTTAAAATGTTTATATGAGATGTATAAATGAATGTCTTAAAACTTATAATATAGAAATGTTTGTAACTCACCTTTATAAATAAGAGGTTTATCTTTATCTTCCGTCTTCTCCCTACTAGCCAATTCAAGAAAATCTTCAATCAAGTCCAGAGATATGAGAGACTGGCTGAAAACAAGTCTAAAAAAGCAGATGAGTATTCTTAGATTAGAAGATTTATATAGCAAAGATATCACTTCTTCCCAACTGATACAAGAATTTGACACAATATTATTCGCAACCCCAGAAGGGTATTTTTTGGTAGAAATTAACAAGCTGTTTTTAAAGTTTGTGTGGGAATGCCAAGCATATAGAGTAACCGAAACAAATTTGAAAGAGAAAAATGTGGAGACCTAACTCTAAAGGATTTCAACACGTCCAAAGCTGGAATAATGCAAGCAGCATAGTATTGACGCAGAGACAAGCACAAGTCAATGGGACAAAATACAGTCTCCACGTAGAAAGCCACATGGTACAGTTCATTGGTTTTTAGACAAAGAGGTAAAGGCAATTCTGTGATCCTAGCAAAACTGAACATCCATATTCAAATAAATGAACTTTGGCCTAAACCTCATACTTTTTATAAAAATGAACTCAAATGGAACATCCATCTAAATGTAAAATATAAAACTACAGAATGTTTAGAAAACCACAGAAAAGAATCTTCATAACTTGAGGTTAGACAATTCTTCGACATGACACCAAAACTATAATCTATGAAATAAAAGTTGATAAACTGGACTTCACCAAAATCAAGGACTTTTACTCTGCAAAACACACAGCTTAGAGAATATGAGAAAAAAGTCTTCTCACTAAAAGTATCTGCGTAATTTTAGATTGTACACATTCTAAATACTTTGCCATTCCATTTCAAATGTGTCTGCAGATTCTCAATTCTCTATCCCCAGTAGTTCCGTAACTCCTTCTTAGCCATGAAAACTACTTGTTCACATAATGTCTTATGTAAGTTTAAAACAGAAAAATAACATAAAAGCAAGGTGTTTTAGGCTTTGAGGGAAGAGAAAAGGTGTTAATGGCTCCTCACCCTCCGCCCTAGGTCATCAACTTACAAAGCTCTGACAAACAGTGTGCAAACTGATGCTCCGATCTACCCAGCTGGTGAGAAGTGGACATAATCACACACCTGGAAGTGGAAAAAATTCTAGAAAGAATGTAAGAGAATTTGTTCTCTCCCTTACATATGCAAACAAGTAGGTCTGTATACAAGAAAGCAGGCACCTGTGGCAAGCATGTTTTTTTTTTCCTTTGGTTCTGAAAGCTGTAAAGTAGGACAGAGAGGTGTTGTGACTCCAGACCTTTCGCTCTCACTACTAGATGTCTTCAGCTTCAGTAGACCTAAAACAACTTGAACTGTGAAACAGCTGTCGGGAGTTAACAACACATGCATTGACTACTGCATGGCTTCCCAAACTCTGCACTGTGGGAGTCTAGTGTTTACCAGCTGGTACTCCTGAAGTACTGGAAGGTAAATGAATGTACTCCTGGTGCTCAGTGTTAATGATCAGGGGCTATACCTTCATCTTTCAGGAGACTGGTAATCTTTCCCAGAATCAAAAACTTTATTGAATGAATTCTCTCTGAACCACAAATTAAGTTTTTAAACACTTCATATAACCGGGAGACTTAAATTCTCAGAAATACTAATTATTTAATGGGAATTACTCTGGATTCTGGGCTACTATTTGGGAAAACAATTGACTTCATTCAGTATTAAGATTGGTTCTAAGAACCACTGAGCTCAGGTAAGTCTCACTATGAAAAAGGTAGTGTTATTAGGACCAAGTGACTATAACCTAATGGTTATTTATGTTAACCTTTTGTAGTTGCAGACAACATGAAGAACTACTGTCCTGATTAGTAATAATTTTTATACTTATGTAAACTATTTTGGTTTTATCTATTTAATAAATGACCCATGTGAAAATATAAAGATAATACTTTTCAAATTCACACATATCAAAAATCTGGGGATAAAGATTAAATCAGAATTTAATATTTAAATGAAAGAAAAATTAATCAGAAGGGCTGAGCTGAAATCAGCGGTGTACTAGAGTCAGCTCTTAAATAGCCTGAAACAAGAAAGTGGATTGTTAACATCTCTCTTCACCTCTGACATCATGTTGGTAGGCTGAATTGGCCATGGTGGGAGCATTTATACCATGGAAATCAGTAAATGTTACAAAGCAGGCTTTCCTTTCTTGTTTCTCTGCTTTCTCTAATATATATCAGTCTACTCATTCATTCATTTGGAGAGCCAGCTGTTAACCATTTATCAACATATCACTGGCTAAAAATCACTACAATTTATTTAGTTCTCACCCTGTGGAAATATCAAGTTTTTACAGGATGGGGCAAAAGTTTATAGTTGTGAGTATGCTAAATACAGACTTTATTTTTCTATTATTATTTATTGATTATTGTATTATTTTCTTTTTTAAAGACTGTATTTATTTATTTTTAGAGAGGGGAAGGGAGGGAGAAAAAGAGGGAGAGAAACATCAATGTGTGGTTAACTCTCGCAAACTCCCTGGGGACCTGGCTGGCAACTCAGGCATGTGCCCTGACTGGGAATTGAACTGGCGACCCTTTGCCCTTTGGTTCACAGGCCAGCGCTCAATCCACTGAGCTCCACCAGCCAGAGCTAATTATTGTATTATTTTCTATATGAAAAATTGTATACCTATTTTGCCCACCCCCCCACATATTTGAATCAAAAGATCAACTGCACCAATAGAGAACAGGGGAATCTGATTTAACAGAGCTTCATTTTAAAAAACAAAACATATCTTTGTGGACCACAGATTTCAACATCAATCAACAGTGTTATTTGGAGGTTGTAATGGGATCAAAACAAGTATCTCCAAGATGTGCTACTTTGACACGTGGATTATTTTGAGGTGAAGGCAATTGAGACCCTGAAGGTTCAAGAGAAACTGTTACCAGAAATAACTTTTTTACTAAACATTTGTTCTTATCCTGCAAATTTTCCTCTTCCCCTCTGAATCCTCAGGGCATTTTACCACATTGCTTAAGCTCAGGATATCACAGACAGCTCACATCACCTTCCTGTCTCTGAACCTGTCTTGTATGTGCGATCTCTTATACTGTCATATATGTGGGGTTCCCATATATACATATGTGATTAAATTTGATTATTTTCTCTTAATCTGTGTCATGTTGATTTTCTTATTAGACCAGGTAAAAGAACCTACAAGGGTAGAGTAAAATTTCTTCCTTCCCCCAAATTGGAAAACTTTTCTATAGGATTCCTTGCACGGGTGTAGAGTCCAGAATAAACAAGAGCCAGCATTACTAAAAGCTCTGTGTTAATAAAAACTCAGCTGCAGTGTTTTCTTTACTGCAACCACATTTTGAGATGGGTATTAAAATCTGAAGTATATTCAAGACCATGTGGTCAGGACCGAAATCATGCCATACAAAAATCAATGAACTGAGAGGAGAAGCTAAAAAATGAGAAGAGTGATAAACCTACTCTTTAAAGATAAGACAAATGAAATAGTAGTAGTGATGTCTACTTTAAAAGGCATCAGGAAAACAAGATCGATGGATGCATAAATAGATATGAAATAAAGAAATTACAGTCAATATAGAACATAGTATTGATTCTAGGTGACAGATATATAGGTATTCACTATAAAATTCTTTCTGCTTTTCATCATGTTTGAAAATTTTCATAATGAAATGTTAGATAAGGAATAGTGGTAATCACAATTCTGGAAATGCCTAGTTTTATACTCTTAACACTAATAACATCCATCAGCTGGGCTTTTAACTAAAAACGATCATTAATGACAGTGCAAAAAAAGCAGGAGATATAATCTATTTTAGACCAGCATGGAAACAGCTACAGGAATAGTGTACAATGTAAAGGATACATTTTCTAACAATCTGAAGTATTCAACTATAGGTAGCCTTATGAGATGGCAACTATTCCATCACAGGAGAGGTAGGAGAATGTATGATAAATACGGTAGAGAGAGTCTTGCATTGGTTAGGAAATTAAAAGACCACAAAATCTCTTCTACACTCTTAAAATTCTTGTATGGTACCCAAATAAAAAATAATTTTAAACTATACAAGTTGGCAGTAGAAAAAAGCATGAGCATGTCTACAGCAATAATCTCTCCTTACCTTTCAGGAACTCAGAACTCAAATATCTACTTTCCCGTTCACATTTCTCCTGGATATCTAACAGACTACTCAAACATAACACATCCAGAGCATGACTGGATATGCTATCTATCCAGTATGCTTAGTATGTTAAAGCTTAGTATGCTTTACTATCTGTAGTGAACTTACTTCTTCCATGTTGATAACTTCCATGTTGATAACTTAATATTGTCCATGTTAAGTAAATAACACTATCATCCACCAGCCAATTAGGCTAGAAGCCTGGGAGTCATCTTTGACTCATGCCAAAGATGACTGATTTTTTAGCCTTACGTTCAAGTGTTGTTAAAAGCATACAGATATATTTTTAAAGTATTTTGTGATAAGATGTTGGGACATTACAACAGCATAAACAGTAAGCCTGGTTCAACATTATAAAAGTATATTGTTAAATACTAATTTGAAGTACGAGACTGGAGGCTGGGGAATGCAGGGAAGAAAATGGGGGCACAAATGCTGTAAGTGAAACAAACAGGAACAGAAAACAAGGGATAGATGATAAAGAGAATAGCCAGACAGGTGAAATAAAATAAAGTCTGAGAGATGTCCACTAGATTTGGAGATTACACGGTAATTAAGGGACCTGAGGTGGGAAAAAGCTCAGGAAAGTGAAAGAGTAAAAACTGGGCTCCATGGATTGAAAAATGAGTTTTAAGATGGTAAAACATAGATATCAACTACAGGCTTGGCTCAAGGAAAGAAATTCAGGGTGCAATAGCCAGCAGGAAAAAAAAAAACAGCACTAAAGAAATAACCAGAATATGCACTTACAACTAGTGGCTAAGAAGGAAGATAGTTGTCTATCACTGCACTAACCAAAGTAATGACATCTTCAGAAAGAAAGAAAACAAAACATATTTCTTCAAATAAATTGTTTAAATAATAGAAGGGTTATCAAAAAGTTCATTTGTATAATAAAATAGGAAAGAACTTACACTTTATCCCCAATTTCCTCTGCCATTCGAAGAATTTCAAAGAGAAGTACCATTTTGCCAGAATGCTCTAAAATCTCAGCATCAGCATCTGTAACAAAATCTTTGTACCAGTCTGGAGCTGGGCTGCTTGGATTAGAAGAGGAAGTAGCTTTACCTAAATAAAATAAATGAAACATAAATAAGTAGGTAAATAAGGAAGGAAACTAAAAGACCCCAAGAGAGGGATTAAGAAAGAGACCAAGAGAGACTGGTATAGACCAACCTAAGGAGAGAGTGAGAAAGAGACTAGATAAGGATTTGGGAGAGGGGAGCAAAACACAGGCATGCACATGCATGCTCCTGCCTGCAGAGAAAAAAAGTGGGGGGGGGGGAACGAGCATGCGCTCTCTATATTGTCAGAGAAAGGCTTGAGGTAGGGTGCTGAGAAATGCAGAAATTGTGAGAGGCAGAGTCCCCCAGACCTGAGACATAATAACCCCCAAAACACATCCCAAAAGACAGGTACTAGGACAGAAAAAGACCCAAAGAGAAATGGAGAAAAATGAGGGAAAGGAAGAGAGAGGGGGAGGCTGGCTGATGGAGGCATCAAGAGAGAAAAGATCTCAGGGGCATGGGCAGGAAACGCAGCAATGTGCTTCTAGAGTTCTGGAAAACTAAAACAAATACTGACCCCAGAATCACCATATCATACTAAATGTTTTTATTATTTTCACCACAAACTTTGATTATAAAAGGTGTAAGAAAAAATGACACAAAATAATGTTACAGGTCTAAACATAAACAAGTCAATTCAAAAGGAGAAATGTACAGGTTTAGCCTGTTTTTATACCTTCTCTCAGTTGCTTTTTAATGTGAATTACTTTATATTTTTATTAAAAATATTTTACATATCCAGAAATGTATGTAGAATATAATGAACAGTTGTGTTTCCACATCCCAGTTTTACCGAATTTGAAGACTTGTTAAATCTGCTTCTGATGCACTTGAAGCCTAACATGTGACCTTACCCAATCACTTTTGTCTTCCTCTCCGTACTTTTGGAGAGGGAACTAAAATCTTAAATTATATATTTATTATTTCTGTGTATATTTTTATATTTTCACTATATGTATGTCGCTAAGCTGTACATTATCTTTTATGTTTTTAACTTATAGCAGGTCCTCAAACAATGTTCTTTTGTTCAAAGCTGTTTTGGTATAACATTAATGAGATACCACAGGCATTAATGCTTGTTTACACCAATCAGCCTATGGTAAAACTGGTTTCATTATACATGGTTATGCTTAAAGTTGCAAAACCACTGACAGCGTTAAGTGAGGACTTACTATATTATACCGTACAATTTTACCATTCTGCAACTTATTAACTCAATATAGCTTTTCATTTTTCAAAGTAAGACTTATTCAATCATTCTATCATGGAGCACTCCACTAAATAAATATACCATCATTTGTTAGTTCTCCTGTCCTGTTCCTAGACATTTAGGTTATTTCTCATTTTTGGCTACTGGAAATAACTGCAATGAACATGCAATGCTGTTACATTTTTCTAGAATGTTCTCTGTTTCATCTAAGTTTTAAACTGCCCAGCATAAAGTTATTTTTCTAATTTTAAAAGTATCACTTTAAAAATGCTTATTTCGGCTGGCTGGTGTGGCTCAGTGGATTGAGCGCGGGCTGTGACCCCAAGGGTCACCAGTTCAATTCTCAGTCAGGGCATATGCCTGGGTTGCGGGCCGGGTCCCCGGTGGGGGCCACATGAGAGGCAACCATATAATGACTGATGTTTCTCTCCCTCTCTTTCTCCCTCCCTTCCCCTCTCTATAAAAATAAATAAAATCTTTAAAAAAATAAAAAAATAAAAATGCTTATTTCATAGTCTTTATAAAATCATTCTGTTATCTATGGTTCTTGGAAATTGAATCCTGCCGTTTCTTTTATGTGTTAACTTTCCTCAGGTTGACTGCTAACTTATTTTGTTGCTATCTTTACCTAAGGTTAATTGTTTCCTCAAACATACAGGGTGTGGCACAAATAACGCTCTGTTTTATCACAAAATCATAAGCACGTAATTCTGTCACGTGACACTATCATGCTCAAGCACGCCATATGACATTTCAGGTGAAATGTTCAAATTCAAACTGTAAATGATTACAGCCATATTACTGCCCTACCAACCACACTCAAGCAGGCCTTACTTCTGCCGGACCCTGCACTGTATTTTTTTATTGTCATTTCACTTTCAGTGGAGCCGTAACACTGGACAATCCTGCATAGCTCAGGTTGAGGTCATTCATCTCCATAGCGATTCTGCATCTGTTTCTGCCAGGCACTCCAGGGGATTACCAATCCAGAATTACTTTTGAGGTCAGTATTTTAGCCTGAGATTTTCAGACTATGTGAGTAATGCAACTTCAAACCATAAACTATGTGAGGGCCAGCCCATGATTATGAATCCAAGGAAACTATTTTTCCCAAGCCAGAGCCCGGGGCTAAAAAACAAGCTGTCTTCTCTTTTCCCTGAATTGAAGGGCAATTTTTTCTATCCTCTTCTTCCATGAAATACGTACCCTTCCAAGAGATTTAGCTTTAATCTGGGTTCTAAGAACTCTCTACCTTTTAAGTGGTTCAAGGTCTAGTATCCTATCCCTGGTAGGTAACAATGAAAATTGCTAGTCTCAAGACCACCATATCCCAATTGTACACCTTCTTGAGCTTACTATTCATCAGCTCCCTCTTTGTATCTGCGTCCTAGTGATTTTCATCACATTTAGAAAGCTGATTAAGCATTTATACTGAAACCACAATGAACTACTGCCTAAACATTCCACATATTTGCAAGATTCCACACCTACCCTTTTATGTATTTTATTTTCTTCTCCTCTCTGCCCAGTGAAGGTCTGTTTATGCTTTATTATCCTTCAAGATAGTAAACTAAAATTTCATCTTAGAAAAGCCTCCTTTTAAGGTTGGCCCTTGGCTGTTGTTCGGGAACCTGAAGGGTAAACAGTCCCCTGTACTGATATGAAACTTTCCATGATAAGAGGCTCACTGTACCTAGATTGTTTGTACAAACAATATAGTTTATTCTGAACACATGTTTTCTTTCACTCATGATGAAACCTAAAGCAGATGAGAATTACAAAGGAAAAAGACTAAACCATTAAAAATAGTTTCACTATATGAAATTAATTACAATGATACTTGATTCCCTGAAATTCTTCCAGTTATTTATGTATTGTTAAGAGAAATGACCACTGTGCCTTTGAGATTGAATGTATGCTGGTCTGAATTTCACCAAGGCTGGTCAAGAATTAAGTTAGCTAACACATGAAATAAAATACAGAGTTTACATGTAAATAAACATTACTTTTTCCTTTTCTTCTTTCCTCCAAAAACACCAGAGAGCACAAATGTTTGCTTAAAATTAAACAGCCATCAGGTATTTATTATTATCATGTGTATCTGATTATCTTACATGCTTTCCAACTTAGGAAAGATATTCCTTTGAGCCAAGTAGAGAGGATCATTTTTTTTAAAGACTATATTTATTTTTAGAAAGAGGGGAAGGGAGTGAGAAAGAGGGGGAAGAGAAATATGGTGTGAGGAGAAACATCAATTGCTTGCCTCTCACACACCCCCCAACTGGGGATCTGGCCTGCAACACAGGCATGTGCCCTGACTGGGAATCGAACTGGCGACCAACCTTTCAGTTCACAGGCCAACCTCACAGGCCAACACTCAACTCACTTAGCCACATCAGCCAGGGCGAGAGAGAATAATTAATAATTGAAAATGTAGTGACATGATAACTATATTCCTAAACAATGTTCCATGAGAAAGACAACATTCATTAGACTTACTTTCTTCTGTCTTTAAAGAAACTGAGGGATTGTTTCCTGTTTCATCCACATTTCCTTCACCACCTCCTCGAGATCTTGAGTTCCAAACTTTAATAACTTCAACATCATTGTCACTACCACTTCCACTTGAGCTACTATCTTTTTTCCCTTTCTTCCCCTTTGTTTTCTTCTTTCTAAAACAAAGAGCAAATTCAAAGTATTAGAAAAGTATTGTAAAGATGCACGTGCCAATCTTCAGGACAATCAGCAAGTAGGGAGCTTTAATGTGTCAAAACACAGAGCGCAAAAACATTCAACTTACTTTGTGTAATCATCAGAGCTCAAAGTCATGGATGTTTCGTCAGAATCTGAAGCTATAAATTCATCCATACTGTCTTCATCAAAATATCCCTAGAGAAAAAAATGATGAATGTTTTAATAGTTTATTTCAACTTACATCAGAAATTATAATGATACTTGCTTATTTCTTAAAAGTATGTTAATTGCCAGGAGACAGAGTAGAACTGAGGAACTCTCATTAGAAAAATAAATGCGACATGATAGATATGACTATTACTGTATTCTGCTGTGTGTAATTAGAACCCACATTTTTGGCCGGAACTTTCAGGGGAAAAAATCTTCTGTTTTAATTTTTAATTCAATTATTTATTTATTTATTTATTTATTTATTTATTTATATTTAGAGACTTGATTTTTGTACTGTAAAGGGCATTATTTTGCATACAGATATCATTATTGTTTTCTGGACTTACACTTTTAACACATAAGCATGAATTAAAAAAATTAAAAACATTTACACAAATACTGAATTAGTACTACCCATGTATATAATGTGCATCCTTGTTTTGCCCTCAAAAATTTAGGCAAAAATACTGTGCATTATACATGGCAAAAAATGGTAAATGTAATGTGTGGTCTTAGAGTGATCATAGAAAAAGTACACAACTTAAGAAAATCCAATTAAAGTCTGTTGTTTAGTTACCAGTACTCACAGAATGTTTATTTCTTAGTTTTGGTCATTTTACTATGGTTATGAAAGGTGTTAAGATTAACATTTAGCACTCATTCCATAATCATAATGCATTCAAACATATAGAAATTAACTGGAAATAAAATAGGCTGGATTGCCATACCACAAAGCAAAAGAAAACTCAATGTACATTAAGTCTACATAGATCAACTTTTTTTCTAAAATTATTCTGCTTCCAACAGAGACCTTTTACTTGATTTACCTTATTTTCTTTGCTAATGTAGTCCAACTGCAAACACCAGGGATGAGTCCAGATCCTACTTAACATCTGAAAGTCTTGGAAAAGTTTTGCACCTGCCTTTCCTCTTCCACCTTCGCTGCTATTACCTACACCTGATCAAACAAACAAACAAAAAAAACAGTTA
The DNA here is from genome assembly GCA_004027475.1 of Anoura caudifer. NCBI lineage: Eukaryota > Metazoa > Chordata > Mammalia > Chiroptera > Phyllostomidae > Anoura > Anoura caudifer. The sequence goes on from PVKU01000615.1 coordinate 198,134, forward strand.
ATGTTAAGATATCAGAATTCTCTATTTCAACCAAGGTGTTTCTAAAAATAAGGGTTTTAACTTAATCTGTGCCATGAACTCCTTTGGCAGTGATACATCATGTACACAAAATAAAGGACAAACATCACATGATTAACTCAGTAGATGCAAAAAAAGCATTTGATATGATACCACATCTATTTGTGATTAAAACACTCAATAAAATGGGTATAAAAAGGAAAGTACCTCAACACAGTAAAGGACATATATGACAATTCCTCAGCTAATGTCATACTCGGTATTCCACTCACTGTGTACATGTTTCTGTGTACTCACATACACTCACATCACATTTTGTTCATCTATTCAACCACTGATGGACAGTTGGGTTGCTCTGACCTATTTTTTGGCTATTATGAATAATGCTGCTATGTAAACCTGAGTGTGCAAATCTGTTTGAATTCCTGCTTTCAACTATTTTGGGTCTATACCCAGACATGGAATTTGCTGGATCATATGGTGAATCTATGCTCAATCCGAGGAACTGCCATAACACTGCTTCACCCACAGCAGCTTCACCATTTTACATTCCCACCAAGCAATGCACCAGGGTTCTAATTTTTCCACATCCATGCCAATACTTGTTGTTTTTCTTTGTCTTGAAAAAATTGTATACTGTTGTTCAATTACAGTTGTCCTTATTTTCCCCCCACTGCTCTCCCCTGCCCTTCTCACCCTGCCTTCCCACATTCAATCCTCCCCACATTGTCCTTGTCCATGGGTCCTTTAGACACGTTCCCTCTTTTTCTTTTTATTTTATAGTAGTTACCCTATCAGGTGTGATATGTATCTCATGGTCTTGAATTGTATTTCCCTAATAACTAGTGAGGATGTAGAGCATCTTTACATGTGCTTATTGGCCATTCATATTATCTTCTTTAGAAAAACATGTATTGAAGTCCTTTGCGTATTTTTTAATTGGACTGTTTGGGATTTTTGTTGTTGAACTGCAGGAGTTATTTATATATCCTGGGTATTAATCCCCTATCAGATACATGATTTGCAAATATTTTCTCCCATTCTGTGAATTGTGATTTCATGTGCTCCATTTTTGCAAGCCTTAAAATAGTACATAGATTTTCATTTCCTTGAAGTTCATTAAAAGTCAGTCCCCTCATGACATTAGTTCTGCAAATATTACAAAATTATCACTACTAAAATTAACATCAAACTTTTGCCAGTATTAAAAAGCAAAATTTAAGTGAACTTCTTAAAACTAAGTAGAGTCTAAAAAGAGTCAACTATACAAATAAAAGAATTGTTAGAACATACAACAGATAAAACACCAAACATTTTAAATGCAAGTGAGACAGGTGGGGCCCATTTTGGTAGAAATACTATAATGGTTCATAGTGAGAATATAACTTATTTAGCTCGTCATGGAAGTTTTCTCAAAGGGCCTAGTAACTCAGGTTATTATACTTGAAGGAAATAAAATGTCATATTTAGTCTGGAGGAAGCCCCAGACCTTTCCCTAATCGAAAGATTCACATCACCAAATCGCAACTTAACAATCATATATTTCAGAGATTTAAAGCTTTGGTGATTAGTGCTTTAGATATTTATTCCCATCAATTAAAGTCACAAAGAATTGGGCCACCTAATTCTTAAATATTGCATTGCTTTCAAAAGAGTACATTTTAACATCCATGTAAGAACTACTAACATTTTGCTACTTGTTATTAAAGAACACTGATTCTCTAATATTTGAAAACAAGGTACCTAGCACTTTCCCTAGGAAAATTTTAAATGGAAAATATATTAAATTAAATGATCAAATTTAGCACTCTTTATTATTCAGAGATTAATGAAAGGGAGGTCTGAACATCCCTCTTTCTTAAACTACGAAGTAACTGTCTCATTAGGATGTCTATAATTGGTTACTTAATTATGTCTATAATTACTGTCATTCAAAACAGGATGTATAATAAATCTTACAGTTTCTGACTGACATACAAATGAAAACACATTCTTCGTTAGAAGTTATTTTCTTCTAAAAGTCAACAAGAAAATTCTATTTTTGTAATACAGCATAGAAGCGGTTCTATAAAATACTAACATTCAAATCCTATTTTTCCCCAAAGCAAAGCAATTGTCCTCTATAAAATGCACTACTGTTACAAAGAGCATCACTGTAGCTAGTGTTATAATATAAAGTACCATTTTAATATGTGTGTATAATTCTAGGTTCCATTATTTTTTTTATCAATTACTGTATCCCCAATGGCTAAAAGGAAACTTCTAGACTTTATCCTCTAACTTGACACATCACTTGAGAAAGGTATCAGAATCAAGTGACCAACAGGAAATCCCACTCCAAGACAGATGAAGTTTTGTTCTGTGAACACTGACAACCTTGAGTACACAGCCAAAGGCACACACAGACACACACACACATGTCTATTGATGATAAAATAACACCTATTCACTGTACTTTCAAAAGCCCATAGAAAACAGTAACGAATATACTGAAAGTTCACCATAATGAAACCCCCCAGAAGACAGTCTCTGTTAACATTTTGGTGTATTTTAGGCATTTATATGTATTTTTATTATAGTATTGGGAACATCGTATACAATCTGCCTTGTATTTTGCTTTTCCCTTTAACATTCCTCCATTTGATACCTGAGAAATGATTTCATGGATTTGATTTCTGTGCCTTTCATTATTAATGTGGTTGGTGTTTTTAATACACTGAAATTTTACGTATCTTTTATGAATGTATTTATATTTATAATTTTCCTGAAATAAAAAAAGGATGGAAATGAAGTCTTTATTCATATACATGGGTTTTCACCAGTTTATTCCTTCATTTTATTTTGACAATATTAGTGTTTCTTAATTAGAAGTATTTTGTGCTTTTACAAAGCGCACCCATTTTATTCAAATGTAAAATTGACAAAGAACAACTGACATGGTAAAATTACCAAGGCAGCATTCCACAGAAAAAGAACATAATTTTAGAGAAGATGAGAACAATAAACTACGTGCATTTGGTACCTGTTAAATGATCTAGGTAGTACTGGTAGAGCTTGCACTGAATAGGAGTCATTCTCACAGCTAACACATATTCATGTTTTGGAGGCAAGAACTTTGTTAATGCTGTATAATCTTTCCTCTGTAATTCACAAGAAAGAGAACACAAGTCAGTGCACCTAAACACGACAGGCATCAACGTCTCTAAGAATTATCATTGCCTGCAACTAAAAGACATAAGTTACCAAACATACCAGAAAACATCTTCTTAAACATATGTACCCTCTTTAATCACACAGTGATCCCCAGGTGACTGCAGTTAATGTATTTCATCACTACCCAATATGATGCCCTGGTAAAAAGATACTGCAACATAGGTTTGAAATGGAAGTGGTCATATTACTAAGTGACTAATTTAGGTTTTCAAATTGTCTCCTCTCTATATAATTAAAAGGAAAAGAGAAAAGGTAGGTAGTGGATGTACTAGGCACTGCTATCAAAAAGACTTCCTTTAATCATACAGTGAAACTGATGAATCGCAGTCGGATGCACTGAGTTGCCCTATGTGTGAGATGCGCCAATGTGCCAGAGGATGACACAGAACCCCAGGGGGAGTCTTTGCCCAACTGAGAAACCAAGCCACATATAAGCACTCTTGAAACCGTAATTATAGGAATAGGAAAGAACAGTAATGTGCAAGACACAAATGACTACCCAAAACAGAAAAATCACTGCCTCGGCAGTAGCAGCAAAACTCAAACCAAGTACTTGCTAGTACCTGTGGCCAAGCTGAACAAACAGGATGACTATGCCTTATATGATGGTAGTACATTCAGGTAGAAGGACAGCCTGTCTCACTGGCTCTATGTTTTTGGCTGCCATTAGTATTTAGTGTTGGAAGTAGAAGTGCAGAGCCTGAGACCCATTAACTCCTGGCTCTGTCACAACATAATGATCTACTCATTAATAAAGGTTCACTGTAAGTGGGTATACGAACAACACTACTAGACCATTCAGGTTTTTGTTTGTACTTGACAATAATAAGAGTGTTTCTACAGGATTACATTAACGATGTCACCTCTTCCAGGTCATCACTGCCTATCCCACAACCATGTTGAGCACAGGAATTTCTTAATCACAATAGTTGTGTTCCTTTTACTCATTCCCTATCTTAAGGCTGAGTAATCTAAACACTTACATATTAAAATATGAAGCCCCACACTCGGCAAATGAATTATGTTCTAAACTTCTCAATGGAAGTTTTTTTAAAAAATCAATGTTTTCTAAAATTTTTAAAGACAATGCAAAGAGATTTAACTGGGAAACTACATACTGAAAAAGGGGGAAGAAAACACAAAGTGAAGTGTAAATTCAGAAAACATTTTGGGATTGCAATATAATGAAGTAACAATATTTTATTACTATGAAATGCATTTGTACCTGAACACATCCAGCTAACATCTCATAGAGAATGTGAGCACGTTTTTTCATTACTCTGACATCTACCATGGTAGAATCTGCACACTGACCATTTTGGATTGGATTTATAAATCGATTCCTGAACTCCTTAATGGATCCAAGCAAATTTTCCTTGATAAAGTTAACCATGCAATGATCTAAGAGAGAAGATATTAGTTTATTAAAAACAAAACTAGCAAAAAGGATTCAGAAAAAATCTCTGATAAGATGCTCGTGTGAAAAAAAAATGAAATGCATGCCATGGAAAAGCATTAGAATTAATCTACAAAAAAGAATACCAAAACAAGTGTAGATTAAACATTGGTTACAAGTCTGATCTAGAACTGGATTACATAAACAGGATGATAAATTCAAATTAAAACCAATAAATTCTAGACATAAATGTTTCAAAAAATACCTAAGGACATTTTATTCTAACTCAGTATTCTTTATAATAGATATGAAGTATAAAACAAGTTTTATAATTCTAACCATGATTTTTATGGTCAGGAAGAGTATTCTGTGAAAAAAAAAACAGATACTGAATTAAAACAATAAAATCATGGAATAAGCTACTATATCAAATTACACATTACTGATTTGGTTCCAGAAGTCCTTAACAGAATTATCAGTTACCCTGTAAAAACAGGACCACAAAGAGAAATAGCATTTCTATAAGTCGGGTAACAGAAAAGAGGAAAACCAGAACCCACAAAAAATAATACACAGGCTGAAGTGAAATAATACATAGCATTACAAATAATAAAAAAAAAAAACCAGTTCACTATAAATACACTAAATGAATGGAAACAAAAATAACAAAAAGCTACTATAACAGATTATAATAGGAAATTTTGATTTGTTAATTGCTCAATAACTCATGTTCCCTGTTCAGTGGCACTAGTACACAAATTCGAAAGAGGAACATTCACAACTCAATTTCCCTGGGTTCATATCATCTGTCCTCCGCCTCCACAAACTCTATCCTGACATGGATTCCACACCGCTCTCCCTGCCTACATCCACCTTCCTGAAATATCCATACCTGGCATTTCTTTTCAATTTCCTACCAGTATCTGCCCCCAAGCTCTCCTTAACATTCATAAATGCATTTCTGCTTTAAAGAAATCATGAAGACTTACGATGCTTTATGATATATCAAATTCTATTTATTTGAACACAATGACCCACCTCTGAACTGTAGTTTATCATTCTTATTTATAAAGAATTCCACTTGAAATGTAAGGTATTCTTTCACAGCAAGGTAAGCTGAGTTTATACAGATCATGGTCAGAGACAACATTAAATAGAAGAAAGGCATGTGGAAAGTGGCAAAGCTAACATAGTAGTCTACAGGATAACAGCACGTATGAACTCACACTCAATCAGATTATTCTGAAGTGGTGTTCCTGTTAAAATAATCCTCCTCCTTGAGCGTATAGAATTCATAGCTTTTGAAACAGCAGATGCTTCATTTTTTAGAATATGGCCTTCATCACAAACGACAAAGTCAGGGCCTATTAAAAATGTAGAGAAAAACAACATTTAATTAATATATAACGGATGTGAAAACATAACCAATTTAAATAAATAAAGTTAATCCTTTTACAGTGCTGCTTGTATGGAAAGATAAACAACATTCTTATAAGAATAGTCCTATTTTAGCCCTGGTCAAAGTGTCTCAGTTAGTTGGGCATCATCCTGCAAAGCTAAAGGCCTCTGGTTCAATTCCCTGTCACAGCACATGCCTGGGTTGTGAGTTCAGTCCCTGGTAGGGAGTATATGAGAGGCAACAGATCGATGTTTCTCTCTCACACTGATGTTTCTCTCCTTCTCCATCCCCTCCCCTCTCTCTAAAAGATAAGTAAATAATTATTTAAAAAAATTTTTAAATGAAAAGTCATATTTCACCTGCTGCTATATTAGCTTCATGAGGCAGAAACTAGGGTTAATTATATCCCAGTAGTACAGTATTAAAGTACTACTATGGATGTTACTCAAAAATAAACAAGAATAATCACAAGGGTGAAAAGATCCTACCAACAGATTTGAAGTATTTGAAAAAAAAGTATCTTTTATAAATGAAAAACAATATCTATAGATGTACTAGCACTTCAGCACTAGTATATCAAGTAAAAACTATCACCTAAGGATAAAAGAAATGCATATATATATACATAAAGACAAATTTCAAGTTACATTTTAAGAATAATATATAAATGCCCTGGCTGGTGTAGCTCAGTGGATTGAGCGTGGGCCTGTGAACCAAAGGATCACGGTTCAATTCCCGGTCGGGACACATGCCTGGGTTGCAGGCCAGTTCCCGGCGGGGGACACACGGGAGGCAACCATACATTAGTGTTTCTCTCCCTCTCTCCCTCTCTCCTTCCCTTCCCCTCTAAGGATAAATAAATAAAATGTTTAAAAAAAGAATAATATATAAATCATTACAGGTCACACAGTAATTCCCACTTAACTTATGCCAAATAATACTCAATGCTGGGGTGAAATTGAACTGATAGAGACAGCTAAACTGACTGTTACATTGGTATGAGGGGTGGGGAGAAGACTTTCTAAGAGATTTCTCTGCTGAGTGACTCTTTTGAAAAAATATATAACTTAATTTTATTAAAATAACACATGTTCCCTGGCTGGTGTGGCTCAGTGGATTGAGTGCCAGCCTGTGCACCAAAGGGTTGCCAGTTTGATTCCCAGTCAACGTCATGTCTGGACTGCAGGCCAGGTCCCCAGTAGGGGGCGCTCGAAGCCAAGCACATATTTATGTTTCTCTCCCTACCTCCCTCCCCTGCTCTCTAAAAATAAAATGTCCTTACAAAGAAATAAAATAACACATGTATTGTTTGATAAAACACTTCACATACAAAATTTCCTTGTTGGTTATATACACTAATATCACTTAAACACTGATTTGAAATTATAGCAGTTTCCATCTGTTAGGCGTTAGAGAAAACTCATCTTCCACATGATTTGAAAAGTAACTGCTTCAGTATGATTGATTAAATAATTATTTAGTATTCAAATACAGCTACACAAATAGTAAAAGTGGATTTTTGATTAATAGCTTTAGCAGCTAAAATCTGTAGCTAGCTTTGTATTAAAAGACTATACGTTTATTTTTTAATTATATTTTATTGATTATGCTATTACAGTTGTCCCATTTCTCCCCCATCATTCCCCTCCACCCTGCACACCCGCTCCACCCACATTCCTCCCCTTTAGTTCATGTCCATGTGTCATAAGTTCTTTAGCTTCTACATTTCCCACACTATTCTTGCCCTCCCCTGTCTATTTTCTACCCACTGTCAATGCTACTTATTCTCTGCACCTTTTCCCCCCTCTCCTCCTCCCACTCCCCTGTTGCTAACCCTCCTTGTGATCTCCACTTCTGTGGTTCTGTTCCTGTTCTACTTCTTTGCTTAGTTTGCTTTTGTTTTAGGTGTGGTTGTTAATGATTGTGAGTTTGCTATCTTTTTACTGTCCTATTTTTATCTTCTTTTTCTTAGATAAGTCCCTTTAACATTTCATATAAAAAGGGGTTGGTGATGATGAACTCCTTGAACTTGACCTTATCTGAGAAGCACTTTATCTGCCCTCCCATTCTAAATGACAGCTTTGCTAGATAGAGCAATCTTGGATGCAGGTCCTTGACTTTCATGACTTGGAATACTTCTTTCCAGCCCCTTCTTGCCTGGAAGGTCTCTTTTGAGAAATCAGCTGACAGTCTGATGGGAACTCCTTTGTAGGTGACTGCGCCCTTATCCCTCGCTGCTACTAGGATTCTCTCCTTCATTTGAATCTTGGGTAATGTAATTATGATGTGCCTTGGTGTGTTCCTCCTTGGGTCCAACTTCTTTGGGACTCTGAGCTTCCTGGACTTCCTGGAAGTCTATTTCCTTTGCCAGATTGGGGAAGTTCTCCTTTATTATTTGTTCAAATAAGTTTTCCACTTGTTGCTCTTCCTCTTCCCCTTCTGGTACCCCTATAATTCAGATGTTGGAACGTTTAAAGATGTCCTGGAAGTTCCTAATCCTCTCATTTTTTTGAATTCTTGTTTCTTCATTCTGTTCTGATTGGATGTTTGTTTCTTCCTTCTGGTCCACTCCATTGATTTGAGTCCCATTTTTCCTCCCATCATTATTGTTCCATGTGCGTTTTCCTTCATTTCACTAGGTGTAGCCTTCATTTGTTCATCTAATTTGTGACCAAAATCAACCAATTCTGTGAGCATCCTGATCACCACTGCTTTGAACTATACATCCGAGAGGTTGTCTATCTCTTTGTCTCTTAGATGAATTGGCTCTGCGTCTTTGATTTGTTCTCCCGTTTGAGTCATTTTTTGTTTTGTTTTGATCTGGTCGCAGCTCTTACGTAGTCAGGGGGCGGAGCCTTAGGTGTTCACCAGAGCGGCGCAGCCCAGTCGCTAGGTAGTGACGCTGTATGTGGGGGCGGGGTCTTGGTGTTTTCAGGTTTTATTTCCCAGCGCAGGGACTGTGTGTTCTGGGTTGTGAGTTCTGTCTTGTTCCCTGTTTTCACCCGGATTATCTGCGCGAATGTGGGACTGCCTGGTTAGGCCAGCCGCCTTGCGCCTGGGGCCTGCCAGCTGTCACCTGCGGGCCCAGTCCGCCAGCAGCTGCAGCGTGTCTGGTCCGCCCACCTCCGCTTCCTCCTGCCGCGACTCCGCCCCTCTTACTGGTCTGGATGAATGGTTGTCGGATCTCCGTACAGTTCAGTTTTCTCTCAGTTCTGATGTTTTCTTGTTTCTAAATCCTTGCTGTCTTTAATTTTGGTTGTGCGAGGAGGCACACTGTGTCCACCTAAGCCCCCATGTTGGCCAGAAGTCTACACGTTTATTTTGAATTCAAGAAAACCTCCCCCACCCCTAAAAATACTTTTATACGAGTGATTTAAATCAGCGGTCCAGAAACTTTTGGCACTACAGGCTGGTTTTGTATAAGTTAATTCTTCTATAGCTAGGGGTCCGGGTGGTGCACAGAGGGCAGGAAGGATGGTGTAGCTCAGGTAGCAATGCCAGGGAAGCTTCGCTCAATTGCTGTTCACCTCTTGCTGTGTGACCCAGCTCCCAACAGGGCATGAACAGGTACTGGATTGTGGCCCGGGGTTGAGGAGTCCTAATTTAAAGTATTTCCCCCACATAATAATGCTCAAGTGTTCACAAGGATGTAGTGAAATAGGTATTCCCATACACTGTTTGTGGGAAGTCTTAAATTAACCTAAATCTGTTAAAATGTAAAATGTTTGCACCCTTTAATCTGTATTTCAATATCTAGGAATTTATCCTAAAGACATACTTTCACAAGTACTCAAAGATATATATTCTCTGAAGCACTGTTTGTTAAGGTAGCAAACTGAAAACAACCTAAAGCTTGTGAAAGGGGGGATTAATAAACCTATGGTATAACGAATGATGCAGAACTAAAATTAACGATGCAGATGTCTATGTACTAACCTTGAAAGTATGTGAATGGCTTGGGACAGTGGTCACCAACCCTTTTGGCACCACAGATCAATTTTGAGGAACAGGTCAGGGTACGGCGAAAGAAGGTGGAGCTCAGGTGAGCTTTGCTTGTGGGAGGTGGGGGGAACCCGTGGCTTAGGACACAGGATATAGTCTATACTAACAACATGATTTATGGGACAGGTGGCAAAGATAGCACCTTTAGGCAATGCGGCATCTTCTCAACCTCTGGAGGGGCTGGAGGCTGAAATCACTCAAATGAATGGTCAACCATGTCCACGTGGTTAAGTCCAGAATCTAGACACCAAGGTTCAGATGAGCATGACTGTTTGGCAATATTCCATGCATATTGCTGCACATCATTACTGAGAGAAGTAAGCAGGGTCCACACGATTCCACTGACAGATCAGCCTTGGAACTCCGTTGCGCCGCGCACTGTGTGGTTTTTCCTGTTGCTCCTTTTAATTTGTAACCTTTTACTGTAATAAATCATGACCATGAGTATAACAGCTTCTCTGAGTCCTGTCAGTCCTAGTAAATTATTGAATCCCAGGGAGATCCTTAGTAACCTCCAAACACTGCAACATAAAATACGTGCTAACAGAAAAAAACAGTGTGATTAAGAGATGGGAGGAGGATCTTAATAGACATTTTTACAAAGCAGACATACAAATGTCTAAGAGGCACACAAGAAGGTCCTCAATATATTAATAGTTGTGAAAATACAAATCAAAACCACCATGACATCTTACTTCCACACAATGGAATGGCTATTATCAGATAACTAGTGCTGGTAAGAATATGGAGAGAAGGGAACCCTTGTGCAATTTGGTAAAAATGTAAATTGGTACAGCCTCTAAGGAAAACAGGATGGAGGTTCCTCAAAAAAATAAAAAATAAAAACAGAACTACACCATGACCCAGCAATTCTACTTTTGGGTGTATATTCAAAGGAAATCATTATCTCAAACAGATATTTGTACTCCCATGATCTTTCCAGCATTACTTACAATAGCCAAGGCATGGAAACAACCTTAGTGCCTACTGATGAATGAATGGAGAAAGAAAATGTGGTGTATATAGACAATGAAATTTTATTCAGCCATAAAAAAGAAGAGATCCTACTATTTGGAAAACATTGAGTATACCCTGAGGGTATTATGCCAAGTGAAATAGTGACAAAAGAAAGACAAAACTGTGACTGAACTCAGTTATGTGAAATCTAAAAAAGCAGAACCAAACTCATAGATACAGAGAAAGGATTTGGTGGTTGCCAGAGATGGGGGCAAGAAGCGGGGATAATGGGTGCAAGTAGTCAAAAGGTACAATTTTCCCCGTAATAAATCAATCCTGGGGATGTGCTGTACAGCACTGTAACTGTAGTCAACAATGCTGTACTATTTGAAAGTTACTGAAAGTCAATCTTTTTTAAAACTGAATCTTTACTGTATTTTTCCATTATTAATTAGTCACCTTATACTATCCATGGGAATAAATCTTAAAACTGCTCATCATGAAAAAAAATTTCTAACTATGTGTGCTGATGGATGTTAATTAGACGTACTATGGTGGTCATTTTGCAATATATACAAATATATCAAATCATTGTTATATACCTGAAACTAATCTAATGTTTTATATCAATTATATCTATGTAAAAATAAAAAATAAATAAAACGCATGCTTGCATAAGCACAAAAAATTACACAAGGGCATACATGAAACAAGAGTAGGACAGGAAGGAAGGGAACTTTTACTTTTCAATATATACCTTTTTCTTCTGCTTGTATTTTGCTTAAGAATGTATATTGCTTTTTATACTTTAACTTGAAAAGCACTATTTATTAACATGACCATGGAAGGAGAGGGAGCCCTATCCTTACGGAGGATAGGCTATCTGAGGGAGAAGTAGTAGGAAAAAAGAAGAAAGGTAAATATACTCATTAATAAACTTGAGTCAACAAAAAGTGAAATATTATTCACATTTTGGTTACTTAAATAGGATTGTATATAACATTTCCCAACATTAAAATTTTGTACATGTTTAAAATAAATAGTTTCATCTTAGAAATATATTTTCTGGATAAACTCATTCAAATGATATATAAATGAAGTGGCAGGTTTGAAAATAGCTATACTTGGAAATCATTTCGGAGAATGCACAGGGAAAATACAGCCACGAGGCTCTAGGGAGCAGAAGCAAAGGGATTTAGAAAAGAGGCTTGGAAAAAAGCTATCCTGTTTCAAAATTCAAGCCTGGCTGAAACAATTCAATGCACTATGGAAATTTGTCATTATTGTATATAATAACTTAATCAGATCTATCTCATTGTTTAATTCAAACAGTAACTTGAATTAATATTGTGTGTTCATGTGTGTGTAAAAATATGAAGTACTGATTGATGCTACAATGTGGATAAACCTTGAAAACATCACGTTAAATGAAAGAAGTCAGATGTTGTAAGACTCCAGTTTTACAAAATGTCCAGAAACATCTTTGTGAAATATCCAGAACAGGCAAATCCATTGAGACAAAAAGTAGATTGGTGGTCTCCAGGGCATGGGTAGAGGGTGCACTCAGGACTGACTGCCATATGTTAATGTGGCTTGTTTTTGAAGTGATGAAAATGTGGGATTCAGTGAATAGTCGTGATGGTTGCACGCCACTGTGAATATACGAAATGGCACTGAATTGTACACTTTTGTATGCTTTCAAAGAATAAAGACAAGTGAAAATAGTATTCTACGGTAGAGAAACTGGGCCAATACTACCTTAATCAAGTGATGAAAGTTCACATCATCACAATGTCATGCAGATTTAATGTACTCCTGATATCATTTGACAAGAAGGTACTTCACCTCTGGGTGTGTGTGTGTGTGTGTGTGTGTGTGTGTGTGTATAAAATTTTAAAAACCTGTAACCCTACTCTAATCACCAAAAAAAAAAAAAAAAAAACAAGTACAGACTAGTAAACATTCTAAAGGATACTTGAACAGTACTCCTCAAGACAGACAAGATAATGAAAAATAAAGTTTGACAAACTGTCACAGACCAGAAGAGATTGTGGAGACATGACAATTAAATGCAATGCAATCAAATCCTGGGACAGAATATGGACAATAGAAAGATTGGTGAAACCCGAAATACAGTTTGGGGTTTAGTTAACATGTCAACAATGTATCAATTTCTTAGTCTTGACAAAACGGACCGTAGATATTGGTGGGGGCTGTACGTACAGGGTATACAGAAGCTTTCTTTACTATCATTTCAACATTTCTGTAAGTAAAAAAGTATTCCAAAATAAACTTCTTTTGAATGGCACTACATTCTTTACATGAAATAACAAATATTACCCGTGGTGTTAAAAGCTTTAATTTATTTATTTCTTCATGTACAAGTCAACACATTAAGCACCTGAAACAATTGTTTTGAATCATTACAAGGAACCCTTGTGAAGAATATGCCACAATACTATTCACTAGCTCATATTTCTGTGACAATGAAACTGCCGCAGGACTGAGACAACTATTTTAATCATGAGAAAAAGCTAAACGTGTTATTAAGCCTTAGTGTTGCAGTGGTAAAGTTACTTTGGTACACCTTAATTACATCATCATCTAAAAAAGAGGCAAAAGCGTAGAAACTTTCAGTCAGAAGATGAGTAAGAATAAGATGAATAAGGTCTGAGGATCTAAATGTGTAACATGATGACTGTATCACATAACTGAAATCTGCTAAGAGTAGAACGTAAACATTCTTACAAAAAAAGGTAAATACGTGAGATGGTAGATGTGTAGCTCAAAGGGGGAATCCCTTCACAGTGTGTTTCAAATCATCATGTTGTGCACTTAAGTATCTTACAATTTAATGTGTCAATTATACCTCAATGAAGCTGAAAAATATAAATGAATAAACTAAAGTAAATAAAAAGAGGCAAACCCATGGATTCTAAAGAATACTGTTATTTTTTGGAGTGAAAAATTAGACTTTCTCAACAAATATCTAAAGCCTCAATAGTGTATTAAGTAATTAGATATGACAAGATGAATACTAAAAGGAAAAATTATAGATACAAATTAATGTTTACAATTAATTAGTTTTATGGATAGTACAACTTGCTGTTTTTCTAAGTAGCAAAAACAAGTTAAATATCTGGATCCTGCATCATTAATATTATTGTCATAAGGATCAACGATATTGTAATTGTTACCCTTGCATAGTGATGACCCTTTAAAAGAGAAAATATACGCAGCAATTCCTCTAACGACATAAAGTTAGCAAAGAAACTTAAGAACTGTTTTCACAGTATGAAGTGCATTCGTGTTATCATCTAATATCCAGACAGTTGGAAATATCTGCAGTCGTGACACAGGCACATGACTCTGAAAACCTCAAAGGCTTCCAGACTCAGCAAGTGCATTCTTAACAGCTGGCAACATTAAGGGTGATTATGTCTTCGTGAAATTATATCAAACAAAAAGAAGACAAACAAAAGCCCTGGCTGGGTGGGTCCATTGGTTGGAGCATCGTCCCAAACAACAGAAAGTTGCAGGCTAGATCGCTGGTCAGGGCACGTACGGGAGGCAACTGATTAATGTTTCTGTCTCATATTGATTTCCCCCTTTCTCCCTTCCTCTGTCTCTAAAAATCAATGAACTTATCCTCAAGGGAAGATTTTTAAAAAAGGAAAAAACCTGAAGGATAAGGATAAATGAAACAAACCCAGCTATTAGTGGTTGCTCAATTAGTATTTGTTAAATAAAACATAAAGCACATTTTGTCTTCAACTTGCTTCCATCTCTCAGTGCCTGTTCATAAACAGGCGAGATAAGGTAAGATATTTTACCTGGATCAACCAAAGCTTTGTTGAATATTTCTTTAAGTTTCCTACTCTTGACATTCCTTCCTTGAGCAAGATTTCTGTACATCTCATAGCCTATGATCATAACGCCACCATCTTCCTGCCACCTCTGAAGCATGTAGCTTCTCTCCTGAGGACGTTTCACAGTTGCCAATTCAGAGACCTTTGGTGGGAAAATAAAGAGTTTTAAAGGTAGATATCGGTAATGTACAAATACTAAATACCACATTGAAACATGCATCACTAACAATGAAAAATCTTTTTACCATACTAATTTCATGCAGTTATTTTAGTAATAAAGACATCAAAATATAATACCTCAAGCTTCTCATCATCTTTTAACCCTTCTTGCCATTTCTCAAATTCATTCAT